>WNWK01007699.1:87500-91401 GCA_009830355.1 Cherax destructor | reverse complement strand
GAATAAGGCGGTTTTTTGCAAAATTTTTCCAAAATCATTCTAACCAAAATAAAATATATTTTTTTTGTGTTTGTTTATTATTAAATTTTGAAACTTATGTAAAATTTTTTTAGTTGGATTAGACAAATTAAAATGCTTTTATAATTAGGTTAGGTTTTTTTGGGGTTTTTACAAAATTTATTAATTTTTACATTAAAAAAAAAAAAAAAATATCTTTAAACGTATAAGAGAAAATTTTGTAAAGGACTTAATTTTAAATGAGTTCTTGTTTTACCTATTCGGCACGACATACATGTGTGTGTGTGTGTGTGTGTGTGTGTGTGTGTGTGTGTGTGTGTGTGTGTGTGTGTGTGTGTGTGTTTTTTTAAAGATTCCATAAAATATTTAAAAATAATGTTGTGTTTTTTAAATTTATATTTTTTAAAGACCCACATTTACTTTTTTAAATTTGGTGGCGAAAGAGTTCAGAGTGTGCATGGCGGACTTCACAGTTGGTCAGGAAATCACCGAGAACATCATCAACAGTGTGGAATTATCCCGCAAGGTGAGTAGTGAAGCATTTCTGTTTATATTCCTCTGGTTTAATCCTCCTTCTGAAAGACGTAGACAGAGCAAGACTATATTATAATAAACATCTCCCTCGAACTGATCGATTCTTCGTTTTTAATGAAGGATTATTCTCTCTACTTGTCTTTGATTTATTGCAATACTTTGTCTTCACTAATGTTGCAGACGTATTTCACTTGTTAATAACTCTAATATATGTGCAACACTATCATTCGCATTTGTTCCTTCCATCACATTCTATAATTACTCTATTAATTTGACGATTACGACACATGTGCAACTCTAGGTATCATTCACACTTGCAACTTGTTTCACTTTCATCAATTATTCCTTTAATTTGATGATTAAGACACTTGTGCAGCCACAGTCATCTATATGGACGATACTTTTTGCCAGCTCATCAGGCTGATTCATCAGTCGAATATAGAGATGGTTGCAATCTTTCAGAAAGATGTAGTTAAGAGATACTGTATCTTGAGGCGATCATTGCTTCAGTATTGATGGAAGATAGCCAGTCTCTTATCATTGAACAAAAGCATGAAGCCATAGACTTATATACAAGAAGAAAGTGAGGTACAGCAGAAAGCAATATCTTCCACCGATGAACACTGATAAGTGTTGCTCATATGTCGTACTTATCAACTTATCGGAATTTTATAAAATTACATAAAACTACACTTCGTTAATTTGTTGTTGTTGGTAACCCCATCACTTGTTCTACTTAACATCTCTCTCACTGTAGGTAATTCTCTCACTGTAGGTAATCTCTCTCACTGTAGGTAATCTCTCTCACTGTAGGTAATCTCTCTCACTGTAGGTAATCTCTCACTGTAGGTAATCTCTCTCACTGTAGGTAATCTCCCCACTGTAGGTAATCTCTCTCACTGTAGGTAATCTCTCTCACTGTAGGTAATCTCTCTCACTGTAGGTAATCTCTCTCACTGTAGGTAATCTCTCTCACTGTAGGTAATCTCTCTCACTGTAGGTAATCTCTCTCACTGTAGGTAATCTCTCTCACTGTAGGTAATCTCTCTCACTGTAGGTAATCTCTCCTTTCCCCCACTGTAGGTAATCTCTCACTGTAGGTAATCTCTCACTGTAGGTAATCTCTCTCACTGTAGGTAATCTCTCACTGTAGGTAATCTCTCTCACTGTAGGTAATCTCTCTCACTGTAGGTAATCTCTCTCACTGTAGGTAATCTCTCTCACTGTAGGTAATCTCTCTCACTGTAGGTAATCTCTCTCACTGTAGGTAATCTCTCTCACTGTAGGTAATCTCTCTCACTGTAGGTAATCTCTCACTGTAGTTACTATTTCTTTCGCTGTAATTACCGCCTCATTTACTGTAGATACTTCCTTACATAATATAGTTATTAAATAACACACTGTAGATATCATTTCACCGTAATTACCACCTCATTATAGTTAACGCTTCACTGTAATTATTACTTAATTTACTGCAGATAACTCAGACACTTGTTATTACCTCACTATAGTTAATACCTCTTACACTGTTGTTAGTACATCACTGTAGTTGCTGCATCATTGTACTTACTACCTCACTGTTGCCTCACCGTAGATATCACCTTTCACTGAAGAAAAGGCAAAGACTTCGACAAAATACACGTGGGCAAAACATCCCGAAAACTCCAAACACAAATTTTTGGACACGAGTACACCGCCAGAATAAACTTGAATAACGCTTTTGTTTCACAACGAAACTTGCGCAACCACTTGATTCACTTGATGTGTGTCGGACGCGGCCAATAACCAGAGGGGCCATGGCATCTGAAGCAGGTACACCAATACTAAACGAGGGGTGCAAAGGAAAGAAATGTGATAAAACTTACATTGAGGTCAGTACCTGACCAACCGGGCTGTGGTTCGTACATCAGTTTGCGTGCGGCTGGCAGTAATAGCCTGGTTGATCAGACCCTGATCCACCATGAGGCCTGGTCTCAGACCTGGCCGCAGGGGCGTTGACCCCCGAAACCCTCTCCAGGTAAACTCCAGGCCCTAACAGGCCACCAGAAAAGGTCGAGGAATGAAGGGGGCATGCTTTTGGGCACAGGGACAGCAGTGTGTGAAGGGGGTGTAGGCGGAGGAGACAGACACCATGCAGAGGCATGGTGCCTGCCTGAGCAAAGGCACCTTTATTATTTTTCGTACCTCCCGGTACAGGAAATAATAAAGGTGATGAGTATGTGTAAATAGGACCAAAATAAGCAGAGGCAAAAGCAATGGGAGGAGGAGAGGGAGAGGACAGTCTTCATCCACAGGATACAGGAGAGCGAAGGTAGGACATATGATGAAAGACAGCAGAAAGAAAAACAAGAGATTGACAGTATCATCAAACAGGAGAGGAGGACATGTCTGAGCTAATAAATTTTCGGAGAATAGGGAAGCACTCGAAGGAGAGAAATCGGCCAGTCAAACTGATTATCAAGACAGAAACTGTGTGGGAGAGGATCCTGTAGGAAAAATCACCACAGAACGAGGTCAGAATGACAACAGCTGAGAGAAAGGACAGAGACGAAAGGGGCAAGAGAGACAAGGATAGTCAGTAGCCAACAACAAGAGTCGAGTGGTGCAACATGCGCAAATACCCACAGAACCACCCTCAGAACCCCACAGCCAAACATACTATTTCAACACAAACCACACCTCACACTCCCAGCCCCACAATACACAGTAGATTCCCATAGCACCCTCCCAGGCCAAAACCCCAACCCCCACAACCCCCCAAAATACAGTGTTGGAGAGGAAACTGAAGGTATGGTACACCAACGCTGATGTAATAGTGAATAAGTGGGAGGAGTGCCACGAAAGAATCACTGAGGCATCACCAGAAATCATAGCTCTCGCAGAAACCAAGCTCACAGGAACGATACCAGACGCCATCTTTCCAACTGGATATTAGATCCTCAAAAAAAAACAGAAGGAACAGGGAGGGATGGAGGGATTGCACTGCTCATCAAAAAATCAATGGAATTTTGAGAAGCTGGAGAGAGGAGACAGAGGAGAAGCAAGGGACTACATAATAGGAACACTTCAGACTAGTGGTCCCGAGGTGGTGATTGCAATGATGCATAACCCACCCCAAAATAGCATGAGGCCAAGACAAGAATATGAAAGAAACAGAGAGATGATTGACATAGTGGCTGAAGTGGCCAGAAGGGCCCATGTGGGCAGGGCAAAGCTATAGGTTGTGGGTGACTTCAGTCACAAAGAAATCGACTGGGAAAACCTGTAGCCATATAATGGCCCAGAAACGTGGAGGGCTATGATGGAGGTGGTACCCAAAAACCTTATGCATCAACACGTTAGGGGCACT
>WNWK01007699.1:0-85000 GCA_009830355.1 Cherax destructor | reverse complement strand
AGAAATTACAATAACTTTCTTTTTTCTTTCTCAGCTTATGAAATGGAGACTAATTTTATTTCACACATGTTTTTAATAATCACATCTTAGGAAAGTTTATCAATAATGCAATCATCTTTTCACATGCTCTTCTTCCCTACTTGACAAATTTTAGAACCTTATTTTGATCTCATGCATTCTCATTTTGACTGATTAAAAAAAATTATCTTATTATTACTTAAGATGGTGTCCAACGGTTTTAAAATACGAGCTAACAAGTGAAGGAAATGTCCCAAAACTTGTTCTTTATAGATATTAAAACTGAGAGCTCTTCAAACTCATTCTTAATACGAAGTAAGACTCTCACACCTTCCCTCGTAGTCTTAATGATCTCGCAATTCCTCCATCTCACATCCTAGTCACCCATAGTTGGTACTTGAACCCCTCGCTACCTCCAGTGATAACAAACACCTTCGGGGGTTCTCATAAGACTCATTCATCACAAAGAAATTTACTGAAATCTTTTATCATTTCACTGGGTAAACCACTCCACGAATTTGTGGCACTACACTTAATTATAATGTAGAGGTGTACATACACACACACACACACGCCAGGAGCTGAGTCTCGACCCCTGCAACCACAATTAGGTGAGTACACACACACAATCGAATTTAATCCCACCAAATGCAAAGTCATGAAGATCGGAGAAGGGCAAAGAAGACCGCAGACAGAGTACAGGCTAGGTGGACAAAGGCTACAAACCTCGACAAAGAAGACCTTGGGGTGAGTATAACGCCAAGCACGTCTCCGGAAACACACATCAACCAGATAACTGCAGCAGCATATGGGCGACTGGCAAACCTAAGATTAGCGTTCCGTTACCTTAACAAGGAATCGTTCAAGACACTGTACACCGTGTACGTCAGGCCCATACTAGAGTATGCAGCACCAGTCTGGAACCCACACCTGGTCAAGCACTTCAAGAAATTAGAGAAAGTGCAAAGGTTTGCGACAAGACTAGTTCCACAACTCCGGGGACTGTTCTATGAAGAAAGGTTGAGGGAAATAGGACTAACAACACTGGAGAATAGAAGGGTTAGAGGAGACATGATAACGACATACAAAATACAGCGGGGAATCGACAAGGTAGATAGTGACAGGATGTTCCAGAGAGGGAACACAGAAACAAGGGGACACAACTGGAAGCTGAAGACTCAGATGAGTCAAAGGGATGTTAGGAAGCACTTCTTCAGCCATAGAGTAGTTAGGAAGTGGAATAGTCTAGCGAACGATATAGTAGAGGCGGGAACCATACATAGTTTTAAGATAAGGTATGATAAAGCTCATGGAGCAGGGAGAGCAGAGACCCTATAGCGGACAGCGAAGAGGCGGGGCCAGGAGCTGAGTATCGACCCCTGCAACCACAATTAGGTGAGTACAATTAGGTGAGTACACACACACACATTTAATTTGCGTTACTATTATTATTATTATATTATAATACATATACAACAGACAGGTTTCGTCAATAATCTCTCATATTCTAACACTTTTTCTGGTAAATACACTTACCATATATATTAACGCTATCATAAGCTTTGTTTTTTTAAAGATATATTCGCTCAACATGTTAATTTCTCAAAATTCTATCTATATTTAATGTTTTTTATATCTTTTTCCCTCACATATACTCTATAGTCTTCTTAGAAAGATCGCTTTTTTCTCTACACACCCTCGGGTTTGCATGTATATTATCTACTTTCCAATTTAACCTCCCCTGTCCCTTATTTCTAATACACCTTCCAAGAATGTCCACTTTTTACCACCATTTTCATATTTCATCGCACATTCAAGTCAACCTATTTATTTCCAGTTTGTACTCTGGTAAAACAATTCACACCTCTTCTAGTAAAACAATACTTATCCCATAGAACTATTTAATTTTCTTGCAAACTGAAGACTAAACATATAAATTTACACCTCTGATTGCCTTTCACTCCCCTTTTCATGTCTCATTCCACTCTCCTGACCTTCACATCTTGCGCATTCCAAGATGTCACTTCTCCATTAACATGAAAATCTCTCTCCATACATCATTTTGCACATCAAATTATTACTAATATTATCAATGAAATCACATTTTACTTATTTATTACTAACCTTCCCACTCTTATAAAAACCTTTCCACTCATTTCTACATACCTATGAGGAGAATGTCCATCAATTGATCATACTTGTACTGTCTCCCAACCACACACTATTAACAAAGAAACACCTCCCACACATGTTCAAGAAACACCCTAACATTCCAATTCACCCTCTAATATCCTTAAAGACACCGCTAATATCGTCAAAGCTGCCACTGCAACATTGCAACATGTACAATCATTCCAACATTTCAACTTACATTACATCATCTACAGTATCAAACATTTACCATCAACTACAACTATACTCGAACACATCATCAACAATTTCGAAACTTTATCAACATTAATAACATTCTAACAAATCTAATACAAATTATCAGCATTAACAATAATATCTTCGAAAACTTCACATATCACAGAGCACTCCACTAACTGTCAGGAAACTCTTTAACATTCCCAATTCGTCCTCATATAACCTTAAAGACACCACTAATATCATTGGAGTCACCACCTACAACATTACAAACAGTTCAATCATTACATCACTAAAGATTACATTACAACACTAACAAAAAACGTATCAGTGATAACTCAATAACTACAAAACTATATATGTCATCATTTACATACATGTCTACAATTTCTCGAAATATCATTATTATTATCATTAGGAACATTATTATAACTCAACTTTACAAAAAACACAAACATAATCAATAATATCATGTTTTATATCTACCCCACTGAGGTAGCATGTCATCATGTTTTATATCTACCCCACTGAGGTAACATGCCATCATGTTATCTACCCCACTGAGGTAGCATGTCATCATCATGTTATCTACCCCACTGAGGTAGCATGTCATCATCATGTTATCTACCCCACTGAGGTAGCATGTCATCATCATGTTATCTACCCCACTGAGGTAGCATGTCATCATCATGTTATCTACCCCACTGAGGTAGCATGTCATCATCATGTTATCTACCCCACTGAGGTAGCATGTCATCATCATGTTATCTACCCCACTGAGGTCGCATGTCATCATCAGTAATAACTTTAGAATCACACACCTTCAAATTTCATTTGCTAAGAAATTTTTCATTTTGTACAAAATTTATTCATTTGACAAAAAAGTCTTTCATACGACAGAAAAAGAATTCATTTCCCAAGACATTCTTTCGTTAGGAGAAAATTTGTCTCATTGGAAATGAGTTTATTACTTTAATACAAACATTTCAATCCTAAATAACAAAAAAGGCACAATACCGTAACTGGAACAATACACACACAATCCGCATATAGAAGAGAGGAGCTTACGACGACGTTTGTCCGACTGGACATTTAAAGTCACACTAACACACAGGACAGGAAAAGGGAGTTATGAAGACGGGGAGGGCACAAAGTGGTGGAGGGGTAATGGAGGAGTGATAGTGGTAGTAGTGTAGGAGGCAGTCATAATCTAGGAAAGGAGCACTGCAATGAAGCTGGCGGCCCACATAGGGTAAAGATAAGAACACAGAGGGAAAATGAAAATAAAATAAAGACAAATACAAGGCAAAGAAGAGAAACCCAGAGGAGAAGGAGAAAGAGGAGAAGGGAGAGAAGGGAAGAAATCAGTTGTCACGGTGTTCTGAAGTTTGGAGCATTATACACAATTTTCCCTGTATGAATCTTAGCCCTGGCTTTGTCTCTGTAGATGCTTTCCTCTCCCATTACATTGTTAAATGCTCCAAACTTCAGAACACCTGTGACTTAACCTGATTTCTTCCCCTTCTATCTCTTCCCCCTTCTCCTCTTTCTCCTTTCTCCTCTGGGTTTTCTTTCTTTTCTTTTGCCTTGTATTTGTCTTTTATTTTATTTTCATCTTTACCTTATGTGGGCCGCCAGCTTCATTGCAGTGCTCCTTTCCTAGATTATGACTGACTCCACTACTACTACTACTACCACTATCACTACTACCTCCATTACCCCTCCACCACTTTCTTGTGCCCTCCCCTGTCTGCCTGCCTATAAATACCCCTTCCACCTGTCCTTCGTGTTAGTGTGACTTTGTAAATGGTCCAAGTCGGACCGAAACGTCGTCGTAAGCTCCTCTCTTTTTATATGTGCGGGTTGTGTGTGTATTTCAATCCTGATCAAACGCCCACCGCATAATTTAGGGTTTTCCTTAAATTTCGCCATGTTTCTCCACGTCTCCCATATTTCACCATTATTTAAGATTTTGTATATCTTCCCTTATTTCCCATATTTTTCCCCTTATTTCGTCACATTATCCATATATCCCCATATTTCACATTACTCATACATTTTACTATCTTTCCTTTTCATTATCTGAAATTTCCTTATCCTTTTCCTTTCCTTATATAACGTTACTTACATCTTTTATCCTTATTTCAGATTTTACTTCACCTCAACTCTCCTTACACAACTTTTATACCAAATTAAATCAGCAGCTAAAGGTTTCTTAAAACATATCCAGTAATTAACTCCAGTTTTCTCAAATCTTTAAGGTATTCCCATCCTTAAAGTATTCCCCATTTAAGTCCCACTTTAAAAATATTTCCGAAGTATAACCCCCTTTTAAGGTATTTCCCAATTTTCTAAGTTTTCTTCACATTTTTATCCCATATCGCCTTTATATCTTAAGTCGCTTGTTGATTGGCTGTTGAAGTCACTATAAAGCTTCTTTACGAACAACCATTTCTTGGCCCCTCAGCGCAGGGTAATTAACCACTCCGAGGTCATGGTAGTTGAGAACGTTCCTAGCCGAGGTAGTGACGCGGCGGTCTGGAGTTTTGAGACTCTCTGACCGCGGGTTCGAACCCCATCAGTGGTATGTTTTTTTTTTTTTTTTTTTTTTTTGATGATCTTGAAGTCTTCGTCATTGTTAAAGCAGACAACTGAGTCCTTAGTACTGAGGAGGTTGGACAGTTTCACCTGCAGGGGGTGATCGTCACGATGCAGGGTGATCGTCACGATGCAGGGTGATCGTTACGAGTGTTGATATAATCTTTTTCGTCATGTTCGAGACGGTGCCACGAAATATATAATCTACAGAGGTCAGGTGAATAAAGTGGGGTCAAGTGCGGTGAGGTCACTCGCTGGAGCGTGAGTTATCTGTACGTGCATCACATGGTGGGTTAGCATCAGTATAGCAATGTCTGATGCCTGCACTGTGTTGCATACGGCGATCAAGCAAGGCTGTAGACAAATTACTTACTTACCTTCAGCAACATCCTTAAGCATTAAATGACACAAGCGTTTGAGAGATTGTCTACACTAAATGCATATTTGAGTTCCCTCAGCTTCTGGTCCAAGTATCTAGATTCTTCTCCCAAACACACCTTACTAGTACTTCCTCCACACACTAGCACTGTGTTCAGTTGCCCTGATAGAATTTTTCTGGACCAAGTCTTAAATAGCAGATGGCCAGCCAGTGGTCACATCCAGTTTGTGATTAGCGAGATTTTTGAGTGACTGTTTACGTCACACAGTGGCAGAACTACATTTATGTCTAGTGAATATTGTCGTTCTAGTAGCCGGCGAGGTGACCAATATCATCACTCAAGCAATCTTACCTGCTAAAATTACTAGAACACTGTAGTCGCTACTACACTGTAATTACTGTTTCACAGTAGTTTCTCACTTCATTGTAGTTCCTGCCTTACTGCAGTTATTGGCTCACCGTAGTTGCCTCAAGGTTACTACTTCACTGTAATTACTACCTCATGGTACAATCATACCAACATCAATCTCAGTAACACATCATACACAAACACACACTAACCTGGAAGTTAATGTTGGTTATCGTTTTCATTATTTTTAGCATAACTCATCAAACACGGAGGATCAGCCAGCAGATGAATATTAGCATGCCTATTAGCATGTTAGTCGGATTGACCTTCGGACTAAAGACGCTAATAAGCATGCTAATACTCATCTCCAGTGCTCAACAAATTTGCTGAAGAAATAGTATTCTTTTTTTCCATTATTGTAGTCTTTTTTAAAAGTTACCATTTACTTCGTTTTGCTTTACGTATTATTCATAATTAATATAATCATATTTTTAGACAATGTATTTTTCACCTTTTATATTTCCTAGGCTTGATAAGGTGACGATAGTAGTAGTTTTCTTTAATTAAATCTTATAAAAAAATTGTTGTCATTGTATTGTTTAGATAATTACAATTACATAACTGTTTGAATCAATATAGTAAATAGTTTATCAACGAGTATTAGTGTTGGCGGCTCATCTTACTTCTTACTCTGGAAGGTGATGGTGGTGTTGACTCCAGCCTTTGCGGAAAGCAGCTGGTGTATGTTCGAGCTGCAGATGGTCAGCAACAGAATACTTGACGAGAGAAAACATAAACTGGTGTTGCTGCTGCTGGAGCCCATCCCAGAGGAGAAGCAGTCGAGAAAGCTGCGTCTGCTGCTCAAAACCCGCACCTATCTAGCCTGGGTTCCCGAAGGCGAAGGGCAGCATCTCTTTTGGGCAAGACTGCTGAGAACCGTTGCCAAGCCCTCGCCTAGCGTCCCACCTCTGCACACAACCCACATGTAACCAACTCCCGTCATCACCATTCTGAGTCTCTCATCTGTAACTCCCTCCAATAATTTTCAACTCACTACCCGCACCCAACAAAACCTTCATGTAAATGTCTCGACCATCCGCTTTCAGTATTTCTGCTACATAGCAAGTATAATTCTAGCCCTCAACTGTAGTTCAAAGCATCTACATATAACCCTTCTCATCCTCAATTATATACAATTTTCACCACTCGCACTCAGTTCCTATGACTCTTGAGCAGTTCCAGTCATGCATACCCAGTATCCATCCCTCTCAACCAGTCCCCATCAATCTCAAAGTCCCTGTCACTCTTATACAGTCGCCATCCCTCTGAAACAGTCCCTATCATTCTCACACATTCACCATCAATCTCTCACAATCCTCATCATCACTCACTGTTCCCATCACTTACACAAAAAATCTAAGTAATCCTATAAGGTATATATATACCTTATAGGATATCAAATATTGTTTGCAGCTTCTTTATAAGTTAATAAGTATATAGTATAACTAGCAGTTGATATATAGTTTTATTGACTTGGCAAAACAGCCATAACATGTGAATACCACTGATCTTTCCTCTTGATATTATATGCACAAAATCAATGCAGTTGCTTCTTACCCTATCAAAATAATTTTTATTTATGCAGTAACATTCACAAAATATTAGGCGCTTGTCACAAAGGGTCTGTATTACGAACACAGGTAAAGAATGGCCTGTGAGACCTGGTCGTAATGGGAATTGGAGCAAACAAACTCAACAGTAGACTATAATGCATATTTTGCCTTCACCCACTATATACAGGTATGTACACTGTACAATGTGTACAGATAGAATAATAAGTGTACAACATGGTGACACGGCAAAGCAGAAGCCAGAGAGAGAGCACCGTACTCAACCAGCAGGTAGGCAAGTCTGCCAGTGCTTACCGCAAGTGAACCACGTTGCTTCAGCTTTGGCTGGCTTGCCTGTGATTGGTCAATGAACCAAAGTACTGATTTAACGACGGGTACCCTAGCACCCGGTTCGGTGGTTGGGAGGCAGCCTATATGGGAGCGTGACATACGCAGAATAAATTGTAACATACTCTTTGCATGCCACAGTCTGAAGTAGAGTTGTAATCATAGTTTTTTTTATATTTGATAATGCATTTACTGCAGGAAATATTTTACTGAAACACTGAAGATAAATTTGTTAGATATATTACTCAAATTTTGCAGTAAACATTCGTTATAGATTTCGATGACAGCTTAGGCAACATCACTGGTTACGCACCACTACTGCACTACTGAGTACCACCACCACTTTAGAACACGTAAAGATAGAGATTTCAGGTTTCAAAAGTTAAGGACAATTACAATTATTAAAAATTTCCCTGCATCTTTCATTTAAAAGGAGTGCATGAAACTGACTCACGTGAAGGTGTTCAGCACGGAGACCCTCTCGCCCCTCCGCATTTTTGTCTGCCCACCTGAAAGGTCACCAAAGACCTGACCAGCGAACTCAGTATTTTTTTTGATGATGGCAAACTAGCAGGTACCATAGAATCCCTTCTAGAAGATATCAGTGATGAAAATTAGACACATAAGCAACATCTGGGTATCTTTATTTTAGACGTTTCGCCATCCAGTGGCTTTATCAATACAAATTCTATGACATAATTGGAAGACAGTAGAACTATATACAAAAGATGAGGTAATCAGTCCCTTGGCCTTGAGGTTAGTGAAGAGCACCATAGTCGTGGAGAGTCCGGAGCACAGGCAACAAGAGCACCATAGTCGTGGAGAGTCCGGAGCACAGGCAACAAGAGCACCATAGTCGTGGAGAGTCCGGAGCACAGGCAACAAGAGCACCATAGTCGTGGAGAGTCCGGAGCACAGGCAACAAGAGCACCATAGTCGTGGAGAGTCCGGAGCACAGGCAACAAGAGCACCATAGTCGTGGAGAGTCCGGAGCACAGGCAAGAAGGCTGGCGCTGATATACTTCTATACAGAAGACATCAGTGTTATCAAAGAAGGGAAGAACACTGCAGAAGGCCTACTGGCCCATACAAGGCTAGTAGGCCTTATCAAAACCAGCACAACCCAAGAATTTACTCCCGTATTGAGTTTTCATCAACATGGTGGAGCTCTACAGACGACGTGTCAATACTGTCTGTATTGAAGTGTTACAGGGCGCGATTTACCCAAGCAACGCAGATGTTCTCCTCCCAGCTGTTTTGAGGGATTCTTTAGGGATATCCAATGAAGAATTATTTGGAATATTTCTCAACGGTTCGTCGAGGATTTTTGTCAGGTTTGCAGTGTCCAGCGCATATGAGCGAGTGGTTGAAACGTATCAGGAGAAGAGGATTGTCGTCAACACGGGATTAGAGGTACGGCTTCGAGATGTGTCACGGTACTACACTTATATACGAGTCCGAAACGTGCCGTTCGAAGCGTTGGAGTTTGATGTGCGAAACGTCTTCAGTCAATTTGGTGACGTCCATGCAGCAACGGTGGGACGGTGGGCACAGGGGACTTATGCCAGGCTGCCAGAAGGTTCATTTTCTTTGAAAATGACGCTCAAACGTCAGATACCTTTTTACGTCATGATGGATGAGTTCCGGCAGCAAGTCTATGTGACTTACGCAGGCCAAGTTCGAACGTGTCGCCTGTGTGGATTACCTGGATATGTGGCGGCGGCATGTGATCGTCGGATGGGCCATCAGAGACATGGCGCTGCTGATGGTATGAGGAAGGATGACGTGGTGGTCGTGGATACTATGGATGAGTCGCCAACGGAGAATATGAGCGTGGTGCCAAGTGGACAATGGAGTGACATTGTTGATAAGGAGGATGAGCGCGTACTGACGTTGTCACAGGTGACCCAGGATGGCGAGACAGCGGAGACGGAGGAAGTGGCTCTGCCGGAAGGTGTGAACTTGGTTTTGTCTGAGCCGCTTTTGGAGGATTTTCCACTGTTGTTGGACAGTCCTGTGTGTGAGGGCACACAGCATGGTGTGGTGGACGCAGGATCAGATGTGAGGAGGGACGAGAGTGAGACGAGTGTGATGGGCATCTCAGAGAGTGAGCCTTGCCTTCAGGTCCAGGAGGTTGGTGCAGAAGTGCACAGGGGAGAGGATTGTGAGGCTATGGAGGCTACAGGGGACTCCAGGAAAAGGCCTAGTGGTCTAGTTGAGGACGATGTCCTAACATCTGGGCAACAGGTGTGCAAGAAGGCTTGGGTGGAGGTGACAAAAGGGGGACGGGGGAGTGTCAAGGGTAGAGAGGGAGGGAGGGACAGGAAAGCAGACAGGCAAGTACTGGGAGTGTCAGTAGAGGAAGAGAGCATTGGTAAGGGAAAGTCGGTAGTGACGAGGAAGTTGAAAAGTAGAGGAAAGCCCCCTGTGTTCTTTTCAGTTGTTTAACGATGAATGTAAATGGCCTCCGAGCGGAGGTCAAACGTAAATGGGTAGAGGTGACATTAAGACGTTTAAATGTGGATGTGTGTATATTGCAAGAGCATAATTATAGGATGGGGAGAGATTTGACGTTAAGCGGGTTTACAGTTTATGCGGGTAGTGTGGGTAGTTTCAAGGGAGGGGTGGCTATAGGAATACGTGTGACCAGTCCCTTTCGGTTGTTGGCTTGGGAAGAGGGGGGAATGGGAGGGTGGTAAGGGTTGAGGGTTTATGGGGGAATGTCAGAGTGTGTATAGTGGGAGTTTATATGCCGGCTATAAGTTGTAGAAAAACTAAGGAAGAATTTGTGAGAGAGGAGTTGATATATTTCTTACGTGGGTTGCCGGTTGTGACTATTATCGCAGGGGATTGCAATTGTGTGATTAGGAAGAGGGATGTGGAACCGAGAGGGGCGGGGTGTGAGTTGGGGGTTTTGCGTGATGTTTTGGGTGCGGCAGGAGTCAGAGATGTGGTAGGGGGCGGTGGGTGGCATATAGAACATACGTTCATACGTAGGGGCTATGCTGCAAGACTCGATCGTGTGTATGTGTCGAGGGATGTTATAGTGGAGGGCGTGGATTGCGTTGATGTTGGGTTTTCCGATCACAGGGGTGTGTTGGCAGTGTTGGGATGGGAGGGAGCTGTTAGAACGTATGCTAGTTATTGGAAGCTTAACATGGGCTTATTGCAGGGGGAACTGTGTAGGAGGAGTTTTGAGGAGTGGTGGGAGGGGATGTGGAATGATGGGAAGGACCAGGAAGATGTGGTGGGTTGGTGGAATGGAGTGGCGAAAGTGGGTATTCAGGATTTTTATAAACGTGAAGGTAGAGAGCAGGCGCGATTGCGTTATGGCCTGCAGAGGTATTTGGAGGGGCAGTTGCGGGATTGTTATGTGGGGGGTGCGGGTTACTCGCTGGAGGACATAGAGGTTTTGAGGGCCCAGTTGAAGGATATACAGAATGAGAGATTCCAGGCTATCAGAGTGAGGGCAGGTATTGAGGATGTGCTGTGGGGATACAAGCCGTCTTTGACTGTCTTGCGTGGTTTTCGAAAGAGGAGGCAGGGTATGACGATGACGTCATTGAAAGTGCACGAGGAGTTGGGTGGGTATACGGAGGGACAGGTACTGCGGTCGACAGAGGGTATGAGTGGGTTTGTGGATGTTTGGTTTCGGCGGTATCTAGACCTGAGGTTGGAGGAGGTGGAGGCAAAAGAGGAAGTTTTTGAGGGTATACAGGTAGGGATTAGTGAGGAGGAGAGGAAAGGTATGGAGGGTAGTATAACTGAGGAGGAAGTGTGGTTCGCAGTAAAGGGGATGCAGATGGGTAAAGCGCCGGGAGTCGATGGCTTACCTTGTGATTTTTATGTTCAACATTGGGGAGTGTTGAAGGAATGTTTGACAAAAGTTTTCAATCGTTTGAAGGAAGTAAGGTATATGGGTGAGGATCAGCGCACTGGAGTTGTGGTTTTAGTGCCTAAGGGGAAATTGGTGGAAACGATTAGGGATTACAG
Source organism: Cherax destructor (assembly GCA_009830355.1). Lineage (NCBI taxonomy): Eukaryota > Metazoa > Arthropoda > Malacostraca > Decapoda > Parastacidae > Cherax > Cherax destructor. The sequence continues at coordinate 73,338 of WNWK01007699.1, read as the reverse complement.
AGCTATTTCACTTTTATGTGTGGATTACAAAATCTTTGCAAGGATTTTGGGTAATAGGGTTAAAAAGGTTTTGGATTCTATCATAGAACGTGGTCAGTATGGGATACCGGGGAGGTGTATGGGGAATGGGCATGGTAGGATTAGGTCATTCATCGAGGGTCGAGAGGGGGGTGGGGTTTTAGGGCTTGATTGGGAAATGGCTTATGACAGTGTGGATAGAAATATGTTATTTGACATTCTTCGTAAGCAGGGTTTTGGGAATGAAGTAGTGGGTTGGGTTCAAACGTTGTATGAGGGGGCTTTGGAGCGGGATCAATTGAATGGAAGGGTGAGAAACGTGGTGGACATGAAGCGGGGTTTGCGGCAGGGGTGCCCTTTGTCGCAAATTCTGTTTGCATGCTTACAGGATCCTTTTTATAGGTTAGTATCGATGGGGGTTGGGGAGGAGGGTCAGGTACATGGTTGTGCATCTGGAATAGTGGGTTATGTTGATGACACAACAATTCTCGTAGGTGGGTGGGAGGGGTTAGATGCTATAGGGAGGATTATAAGTGTTTTTGGGGCAGCTACGGGGATGCGGATTAACAGGGTAAAATCTAAATTGTTAGAGGTGGGGACGTGGGTGGGCGGGGACTTGGGGAAGAGGTATGGTTGGCATGTTGTTGAGTGCTTGAAAATTTGTGGGATAATTTATTGTAATGATGTGAGTAAGGCGAGGGATGAAAATTCTTCTAAGGTGGTAACAGCGACAATAGCGCGAATGAGTGGATGGAGACCGGGAGATGTGACGTTAATGCAGAGGGTTATGGTAGTGAATGTTTTACTGTATAGTAAATTGTGGCATGTGGCAAGGGTATACCCACTCGTGGGGAGAGATGTTGAATTATTACAGCGGAGAGCGTTGCGGTATATATGGGGTTTTTGTAGACATTGGCTCAATAAGGAGGTTGTCATGACGCCGGTTAGTAAGGGAGGTTTGGGGTTGATACCCTTACATAGGAGGCTTATAGGGATATATGTAAAGCAGAGATATGTGGAGGAGGGAGGGGTGGGGGTAAGCGGGTGGGAGTGGTCATGCGTAAGGTACGGAGGTGGTGGAGTGGACGTGACCTGAGTTTATGTGAGGCAATGTTGAGGGTTTTACTAGTCGTCAGAGAGCCAAGGGGTTTTGGGTGGGGTTTTGGACAAGCTTGGGGAGGGGGTATAGTGCAGGGGTAGCAGAGACCCAAAGTATAATTGGCGGGCGACTTAGGTAGGTTTCGGAAGTTGAGGCTGAGGGCGAGGGTTAGGGAGCGGTTTTCGATTCCTACATGGAATCTTGGCTTCTAAAGTGCAATTGTTTTTAATGGGTTTAGGGAGTGAGGGTACTTGTTTGAGATGTGGGCTTTTGGATACGTCGTACCATGCGGTGTATTTTTGTGAAGATTTAGGCGGGGTACGGGAATGGTTTGGACGGGTTCTGAGGAGTGTGGGTGGGTGTGGGATTTCGATGTTAGGGCTTTAAGCCTGGATATTGGTGGGTTTGAGGAAAATGTACGTAGAGGGTTAATTAATGTACCTGGTGGTTGATTTCATATACGTGTCGTGGGGTATGCGCGAGGTAGTGGGTGGGAGGCGGGTTCGTGCCTTGGCGGCACATTTTTACAGGACGAAATGTAGGAATCAGGGTTTGTATGGGAGAACTTGGGTTGAGGCTTTCACTGAGAGTTATAGAACGATGACGGTGGTGTCCCTTTTAAAGATTTGGGGATGACGTAGGAGCCAATCGAGGGGGACTGGTCGAGTGGGGGGGAGGGGGGAGGTTGGGCATTTCGGGAAGGGGTTGACTAGGTTATAGTTTGGTTTGATTGATGTGTGGTTGGTTAGGCGTGGGTATACAGGGTTGAAGCTAGGATGGGTTGGGTCGGGGTGGTATCATGGGTGTTCAAGTTTTGGACGTTTCGGGGTTTTATGGGGTTGTAGGTAATTTTTCAGGTGTGTGTTAACTCAGACTTGGAGTGATGTTGGTTGGGGGGGTCATAAAGGTCATGGACGCATGGGGTTTCCTCTAGGATGTAGTAGTGTAATATTCTAAAGATCAAGTAGTAGGGTTTGTCGGTGGTGATGTGCTGGCAGTTTGCATTTATGTGGCAGGTTTGAGGTTAGGAGGTATTAGGTGTTAGACAACCGTCAGTGTGCAGGTGTGCTTGGGTGCAGTTGGCCCAGGTATCTGTGGCAATTCATGTTTGATTAAGTTGATGTTTTGCTATGTATTTCTTAGGTTTAACGTTTTTAGTACTGTATTCTGTATGTGTTTACTATCTTTTGTTTGAATTTTACATTATGTGCAGCTTCTGCATATTTGTGTGTTTTTTCTAGAGTGTTTTTATATGTGTGCAACACAAATGTGTTTTGTGTGGACTTATTCTCCGGTGTGGGAGTGTGACGTTGTGTTGTAGACAGTGTTGTCTACGGTAGTGATGGCTTGATGTTAATGTATTTCTTATTTAAGATGATGTGGTGTGACCCTTGTTACGGGGGTCAGTTGTTTTTGTGTGCTATTGTGCAACAACTGTTTTATAGGCAGAAAGTTTAAGGTTTTATGTTATTTCATGCCTATGTACTGCGTTTTGTGGTAGGGAAGAAGTAGGATATGTAACCAACGGTTTAATTTTACGGTGTTTTTGAGACAGTGTATGTACAGTTTCATTGACAGTGTGTTATGTTATTGTAAAGAAAAAATTAGCTAGGATGGTAGTAGGATGGATATTTTTTGTTTATGTGCTTTTGGCACGGGTTCTTATTATAGGATATATTGGCAGATGTGTTTATTCCTGTTCTGTTTGCTTGTTTTTGTTTATATGAGCCTGATTTATTTTTGGGCATTTATTGGATTGTTATGTATATATGTGTTTAAAAAAAAAAAAAAAACTCCCGTACCCACGACACCAATCACACCCAACCCCTCCCACTCACTTATTTCTCCAATCTCTTTTTAAAGCTACCGTATTCGGAACACTGTTCTACGCATCCACAACTATTTGAAAACCAGTACTTACCTATGTCCTTTCTAAATTTAAATTTATCTAACTTAAATCCGTTGTTTCTCGTTCTTACCTGATTTGATATCCTCAGTATTTTATTAATATCACCTTTGTTTATGTGATGAATGGTTTTGAAAACTGACAAGTTGAAGATTGAGACACTTGTGTAACATATGGGAATCTTTATTTAGGAAATATTTTAGCAGCTCAGATGAAAATTGATACACACACACAAGCTATTAAATCGCTGCACCAAATTCACCTTAAACCAACAAATATTAGAGCCTACAAGACTAGAAAATATGCTGGATGTCAGCTTCACTAACAACGATCTGATACGTAATATATCCGTATCAAAGACAATACACTCAGATCACAACATAACAGAGGTACAGACATGTGTGCACAGGGCTCCTGACCAGTAGTAAAATGTGATCAGTCATGAGGGTGTCTTCACAAAATTCAATTTCAATAACAAAAACATACAATGGGAACAAATCAACAATGTCCTAAATGAAACAAGCTGTGAAGATATCCTAAACAACACAGATCCGAACCTTTGCCTAGGAAAAATTAACTCTGTGGTTCTTGAGATCTGCTCAAGGCACATTCCATTAAGAAGAAGAAAGAGATGATATAAACTAGAAAGAGAGAGACGCTCCCTATACAGACGAAGGCGATGAGTCACAGAGCTGCTGAGAGGGGCCAATATATCTGAAATACGAAGGGAGGCACTGGTCAGAGAAATAGCAAATGTCGAACTTAAACTGATGGAATCTTACAGGAGACAAGAATCTCAGGAAAAGCTAAAAGCCAAAAAGGAAATTAAAAAAAAAAATCTTCTCGTATGTCATATCTAAGGGAAAAACAACATCCAGTATTGGGCCTCTGCTTAGGCGGGATGGGACATACAGTGGACCCTCGGTTAACGAATACCCCGGAAATCGTGCAATTATGTAAGTATAATTTTGTAAGTTCTTGTGGAAGTGTATTTTTGGGGGTCTGAAATAGACTAACCTACGTGAAATTTTTCCTTAAGGGAGTAAATTCGTTCGGTAATGGCACTTGAGCAGACTTCAGGAGTGAAGTTTTTACGAAACTCGGGGGTCCACTGTACACAGATGACAGCCAAGAAATGAGTGAGATATTAAAGTCCCAATACGACTCAGTGTTCAGTGAGCCGTTACCTAGACTAAGGGTCGACAATCCAAATGAATTCTTTATGAACGAGACCCAAAATTTGGTCATTTCAAATATCTCGGATATTATCTTAACACCACAAGACTTTCAAAAGGCAATAAATAACATGCCTATGCACTCTGCCCCAGGCCCAGCCTTATGTAACTCCGTGTTCATCAAGAACTGCAATGAGCCCCTGTTGCGTGCTTTCAGCATTCTATGGAGAGGGAACATGGACACAGGGGTCATTCCGCACTTACTAAAAACAACAGACAAAGCCCCACTCTACAGAGGTGGCAGTAAAGTAATTGCAAAGAACTACTGACCGATAGCATTAACATCCCATATAAAAATCTTTGAAAGGGTTCTAAGCAGCAAGATCGCCAACCACCTAGATACCCATCAGTTACACAACCCAGGGCAACACAGGTTTAGAGCAGGTCGCTCCTGCCTGTCCCAGCTACTGGATCACTATGACAAGGTCCTGGATGCTGTAGAGGATAAACAAAATACAGATGTAGTATACAGACTTTGCAAATTTTTCGATAAGTGTGACCATGGTGTAATAGCGCACAAAATGCTTGAAAAAGAAATAACAGGAAAAGTTGGTAGATGGATCTATAACTTCCTGACAAATAGAACACAGAGTAACAGTAAACAGAGTAAAGTCTGAGGCAGGTACGGTTAAAAGCTCTGTTCCACAAGGCACAGTACTCTCTGCCATTCTATTCCTCATATCTGACATAGACAGATGTAAGCCATAGTTCCGTGTCTTCCTTTATGGATGACACCCGGATTGCCATGGCAGTGACCTCCATTGAAGACACTGCAAAACTCCAAGCGGACATAAACCAAATTTTCAAATGGGCCACTCAAAACAATATGAAGTTCAATGAAGATAAATTTCAACTACTCAGATATGGAAAACTTGAGGAAATTAAAATTGTATCAAGGTATATGACAAATTCTAACCATAGAATAAAGCGAAAAAGTAATGTGAAGGACCTGGGAGTGATAATGTAAGAGGATCTATCCTTCAAAGACCCCAACAATGTATCTACCGCATCTGCTAGGAAAATGATTGGATGGATAATGTGAACCTTCAAAACTAGGGATGCCAAACCCATGATGATTCTCTTCAAATCGCTTGTTCTCTCTAGGCTGGAATACTGCTGTACACTAACGGCCTCCTTCAAAGCAGGCGAAATTGATGACCTGGAGAGTGTACAAAAAACTTTCTTGGCATACATAAATATGATAAGGCACCTAAATTACTGGGAACGGCCCTTGATCTGTATTCCCTGGAATGCAGGCGAGAGAGATACTTAATAACATTTGCTTGGAAAATCCTAGAGGGATTAGTACCAAACTTGCACACGAAAATCACTCCCTATGAAAGCAAAATACTCGGTAGAAGATGCAACATTCACCCAATGAAAAGCAGGGGCACCATGAGTACACTTAGAGACTACACAATAAGTATCTGGGGCCCAAGACTGCTCAACTGCCTCCCAGCATACATAAGGTGGATTTAAAATAGACCCCTGGCTGTCTTCAAGATGGCACTGAACAGGCACCTAAAGTCAGTACCTGACCAACTGGTCTATGTTTCGTACGTCAGTTTGCGTGTGGCTAGCAGTAACAGCCTGGTTGATCAGACCCTGATCCACCATGAGACCTGGTCTCAGACCGAGCCACGAAGGCGTTGACCCCTGAAGCCCTCTCCTGAGACAAACCCGGTGCGCCACCTGCTTCACCAGACTGCTGGTCTGATTACTCTGGTGTTAGCCCTTCCACATTACGAAAGAGCCTAAGCGGAGATCGGCGTACCAAACTGAGGTATCTCCTGTAGCGGGATATACCTCACAGTTTGGTGCATCATAGTTGCTTCAACATTGGTATTCTATACCAATGGAACGAGCAATTCTCCAGCAACGCTGTAGAGATAGTTTGGGTAGATTTAGGAGAGTATACTCAGACACCAACCACCTCACTCGTGTCAGTGGCATAACCCACTATAAAACGCTATTTGCAATGTATGCAACAAACAAAAGTAGCTCCAGCTCCCGGACAGGGCCCATATGGCTGTAATGGGAATTGGAGCAAACAAACTCAACCGTAGACTATAATGCACATTTTGCCTTCACCCACTATGTACAGGTATGTACACTGTGTACAGATAGAATATTAAGTGTACACCATGGTGACAGATGGCAAAGCAGAAGCTAGAGAGGGTGTACCGTACTCAACCAGCAGGTAGGCAAGTCTGCCAATGCTTACCACAAGTGAACCACGTTGCTTCAGCTTTGGCTGGCTTGCCTGTGATTGGTCAATGAACCAAGGTACTGATTTAACGACGGACACCCTATCGATCGTTAAACCCTAAGCACCCGGTTCGCTGGTTGGGAGGCAGCCTATATGGGAGTGTGACATACGCTGAATAAATTGTAACATACTCTTTGCATGCCACACGTTCCAACAAGGAATGGTTCCAAGTCTAGCTTCAAACCAAATGCTAATGAAATGGTGACCAACAGAAAATTCGCTGTGCCGGAATAACTAGAGTTGGGAGGTAGTGATCTTGTTCCACAGAGGATTCCAGAATTAAACAGAAAAAGGGTATTTTTACTTAAAATTATGAAATGCAGAACTATATTATTTCGTGGAATGATTGATGTTATTTGATGTGGGGACACGTTTAAGAACAAATAACAGTAAGAAAAACAAGAAGAAAAATAGGGTTAACTGTATTACGATGCTTATTTAGATAACTGGACTGAAGAGAGATTACAAGACATATGTAAGTCAGATTACGGAATACATTTTATAGTCCTCAGTGATCATATCAGCAGTGGCAGAGGCTGGTTGAATTTTAAAGATACTGATAAACATGTCATCCTGAGGTACTCTTTCAGGAGATTTAAATGGATCAAGTTAAGGATGCACTTATACTCTTTGACTTCTGATTTAAAAGCTTAATATGCTAATTGTCGTAATACAAATTCAATGAGATAAATTAGAAGGTATGTTTATTCATCGTACCCGGCTAATATATATATACACATTGACTTACAAAGCCAGCAGTACCACGTCCATCTGAACTGGTAGTTCCTGGAAACAATTTATTTATTAAAGATAATGAAAAATGCATATAGAGAAAAACGAAATCACTATTAACGAGGATGATGTTGATGCTAATAACTCTTCGATGCTGAAATTCATCATAATGATGAGATTAAGTTCCGAGTCATCTACAGACTTTCCAGTCAGCAACATGACAGGAACGTGTACTAGAAACTTTAAGTTCATAATAAATAATATCTATGCAATTATTGTTGGTAAGTTCAGTAATCTAAAATTTAACTTGAGCCACCTATCAGATGATTAAAATGCTAATTGATTTATAATGGGAGATGAATAGTCATAAGTATTGGAATATATATAAGCAAGGACCTGCACCATAATGTCTTGCCGCGAAAAACAAATACAATAGTATTATCGCTTGTGTTACTCTTACTATTATTATCTCTTTGTTTGCTCTGACTCTCTTCATTATGAGCAAGAAATATACTCACCAACCGGGCTGTGGTTCGTACGTCAGTTTGCGTGCGGCCAGCAGTAACAGCCTGGGTGATCAGACCCTGATACACTATGAGGCCTGGTCTAAGTCCAAGCCGCGGGGGCGTTGACCCCCAAAACCCTCTCCAGGTAAACCATTTCCGAGTCCAGTGGCTCAGTGACTCAAGATACCAAAACTGGTTAAGGAAAATAGAGGACGATGACACAAAATATTTATATAATGTAAATGTTCACTTGGAGCTCAATTGAAGATCCATTCAGTACACAGAGACAAACAATGTTTCAATTTGAAAAACTAAGCGACGGTGTAAGAACAGTGGGAAATATATATTTGTTCATTGCTGAACATTGTTCATTACAAGTAGTTGACCATTGCTACTTTAGCCAGTGTATCGACCATGATGCAATCGTAAAAATGATAGACCTGCTTTACACAGCACTGGAAAATAAGGAATATCCACTAGGACTTTTTATTGACCTAAGGAAAGCTTTCGACACTGTAAACCACGGCATCCTACTCCACAAACTTGACCACTATGGTATTGAACTCTGTAAAGAACATTTTACTGACAGTTCCGGATGTAAGAACAAAATGTAGTTGAATTGTTTCCAATGTACTTGAACCATATTTTAGTGATGACCTGAAAACTGATATTGTAAACATTAAATACAGCTAATTAATTGATAAAGATAATGACATTTCTGTGACTAAACTATTAGGTATTATTCTGAGAAAAAGAAACAAATTATGTTTACTTATTTAGACCTAGTTGAACTGTGTGACTACAATGCTGATGCAATATGCCAGGCTTTCAAGGAATCCTTGAAGAATAATGGACTAGAGTTACGATAACTTATTAATCTAGGCACTAATAATGTTTCCGTTATGATCGGTGTCACAGACCGGGTCGTGGGGGCGTTGACCCCTGAAACGCTCTCCAGGTATACTCCAGGTATAACTTATTTTCCTAGGCACTGATAATGCTTCTGTTATGATCGGTGTCAACAATGGAGTATATGCAAAATTAAAATCTGAAGTTCCTCTTCTCATATTAGTTAGATGTTTATTATATTCCCCTCAACTTGCTTTATGGTGTAAAATGGTTCAGAGAACCGACAAGTTGATATATTGCACTTGTGTCTAATTTATCAACCTGACTGCCTGGGAACATGCTGTATCTCATGCTGCAACCCAGAGTCTGCCTAGGAACATGCTGTAACTCATGCTGCAACCCAGAGGCTGCCTAGGAACATGCTGTAACTCATGCTGCAACCCAGAGTCTGCCTAGGATAAAAGTTGAATAATGCCTTAGTACGACCTACGCCATCCCCACAAACACTCACCTATTTAGAGCTTTAAGCATATTTTCACCTCTTTCTTTAAAGTATACTAACTTAAAAATAGGGATTCTGGGATGAATTTGTCAAAATGAATTGCCACCAATGACAATATCCTTACAGATCAAGGGAAACTGAAAATGATAAATCTTCCACCGTAAATGTGAATATTCCTTCTCAGGAGACTAGGCTATAAGTGAGCCACAGCTACACAAGTTAACACTTGCAGTTAGAACCACTGGTAAAGCATATCGTGATCGCTGAACCCCATAATTACTCAGAACCTTGTAACAACACTAAGAAATGCAAGCAGCAGAAAACAAGAATTTAGGCAACAGGAATGAGAAATATTTGTTAGTGGGTTAAATAGATCTTCCTTTAGTCTATCATGGAAATGCATAAATTAAATAACTAGGAGAGAAAGTGACGGTGTTGTGCTTTATTTTCCATTTGAATAACCTTATAAATAACTGAGCCAAAACATCCAGGCACGAACATTTCCCTTCTCTTATTAGAACAAATTTAGTAAGTGCTTCTGAAGAAAGGCTGAAGTTGACTAATTTTATGAACCAAAATATTAATGATATTGAGGGTTTCTTCATTGAGGATGAGTTATACGTTGTATCGAATAAAGGTCGATCAACCGACGCTGGAAAGGATGGTATAAGCCTTTGTTAGCACTGTTCAGTCTTTGTTACGCTGAGGATGTCTTTCCTATTAGTCCATGAAATAAACACAGACTGTCAGTCTGTGTTTATTCTTTTAAACCTCAACAACCTGATACATTGAGACCGAACTTATTAACTTGCATCTGTAAAACATTTAAAAACATAATATTTATTACACTATACTATAGAAACAGACACCAACTTTCATATAATCTCTATGGTATTACGAAAGAGAAAAGCAAGCATAATTGTATTTTTCTCGCTGCACTCACTTCCTCATCTGAGTTCTGTATTAGATATCGCAAACAGAACTGTTATCCTACATGAATTAGTCAAAATGAATTGTGGTAACCTAGTCAGATGAATAACAGGTTATCTGTCAAAGAGGATATCTGGACTCCGTTAAGGTTTCAGAAGCCATACAAAAGAAATGTCCTTAAGTACACCAGTGGGAGGAGTTCTCAATCCAGTGCTATTTAATGTTCTGATTAATGCTCTCCCAAACGATCTAATTACCTCACCTAAACATACAGCTATAAGCTATGCTGATGACATGATCCATGCAACAGGGCTTCAACGAAGCTCATGCAGTACGTAATCGACTAGGCTTCATCATATCTTTACCTAAGACTAAGGTAACCAAACGATGGGTAAAAATGCTACTATAATAATAGTGAGAATGCTGTAAATAGCTTGTATTAAATCCTTTACTTGTTATGCTATGCCTATATTTTTGTTAGCTAAAGAAATTTCACTCCAGTCCTTGGAACTTATGCAAAATAAAACCCTCAGAATTATCGTTTGGCTGACCTAAAACTACCAAAGTTCTTAATATGAAGAAGGAGTTTGGTGTTCCTAGGATCAGTGAAATAATTATTAAGATTAAGACTGTATTTGGTATTAGAACACTCACTACAAACCTTAATATTTATAAGTAAATAAGCACAGATCTAAATAAGAGTGTGACAATATGTAGTTATAGTAAGTTTGTTAACTTGAACAAACTGTATCTCCGTAAGCAACAAAAACATTTCACTCTTACATGGAAGTTGTATTGTAGCTGGCTATGCCTACCCCCATTGTTGTTCCCCATGCCTGTCGCTAGGGGAGCTGTGCCCATAGACTTGTCCTGCCCCTAGTGGCGATAGGTCTACCCACAGCTCACCCCACAGCACCCGGCTTTAAGACCATAAGGAGGAACACTGCAGCAGGCCTGTTGGCCCATACTAGGCACGTCCTTCACATTCCATCCCACTAACAAGATATTTGTTCAACCCAATCTTAAATGCTACACAAGAAATAAGCTTTGATAATTCTATTTACTCATGTGCAATTCCCACTTAAATCCAACCCCTCTCACTCATGAATTTATTCAACCTAAATTTGAAACTACCCAAGGTCCTAGCTTCAATAACCCTACTAGGCAGACTGTTCCACTCATCAACTACCCTATTTCCAAACCAATACTTTCCTATATCCTTTCTAAATCTAAACTTATCTAACTTGAATCCATTATTGCGGGTTCTCTCTTGGAGAGATATTCTCAAGACCTTATTTATATCCCCTTTGTTAATACCCATTTTCCACTTGTATACCTCGATCATGTCTCCCCTCATTCTACGTCTTACAAGTGAATGTAATTTAAGGGTCTTCAATTTTTCTTTGTAAGGAAGATTTCTAATGCTATGTATTAATTTAGTCATTCTACGCTGAATGTTTTCTAACGAATTTATGTCCATTCTGTAATATGGAGACCAGAACTGAGCTGCGTAATCTAGGTGAGGCCTTACTAATGATGTATAAAGCTGTAATATAACCTCTGGACTTCTGTTGCTAACACTTCTTGATATAAATCCCAGTAATCTATTTGCCTTATTACGTACGCTTAGGCATTGCTGTCTTGGTTTAAGGTTGCTGCTTACCATCACCCCAAAGTCCTTCTCGCAATCTGTATGGCTAAGTTCTACGTTATTTAACTTATAAGTGCTTGGGTTATGGACACCCGAGCTTCAGAACCTTGCATTTATCTACATTGAACTGCATCTGCCACTTTTCTGACCACGAATTAAGTTTGTCTAAATCTTCCTGAAGTTCTATGACCTCTGTTTGAATAAATTATCCTACCTATCTTCGTGTCGTCGGCGAATTTGCTCATATCACTAGTAATTCCCTCGTCAAGGTCATTGATATATATTATAAATAACAACGGGTCTAAGACTGATCCCTGTGGAACACCACTTGTTACAAGTCCCCATTCGGATTTAACCCCATTTATGCACACTCTCTGCTTCCTATTGGTGAGCCATGACTCGATCCATGACAGCACTTTTCCCCCAATGCCATGAGCTGCCACTTTCTTTAACAGTCTCTGGTGCGGTACTCTATCAAAAGCCTTACTAAAGTCTAAATAAACAATATCGAATTCTTTATCGTGATCAACAGCTTCAAAAGCTTTACTGAAGAAGGTTAATAAATTAGATAGGCAGGAACAGCCCCTTGTGAATCCATGCTGAGTATCATTAATCAAATTATGGTTATCTAGATGGCTTCTAATAATATCAGCTATAATTGACTCTAGTAATTTGCCTACAATTGAGGTCAGGCTTATTGGGCAGTAATTTGACGGTAGTGACTTGTCCCCTGTTTTAAAAATAGGAATTACATTAGCCATCTTCCACATATCAGACACTACACCTGTTTGAAGAGATAAATTAAAAATGTTAGATAATGGTTCACAGAGTTCCATTTTGCATTCCTTAAGAACCCTTGCAAAAAGCTCATCAGGACCCGGCGATTTATTTTGTTTCAGTCAGTCTAGTTGTTTCATAACCATTTTGGTAGTGACTGTGATATTACATAATTTATCTTCTTTTGGGTTTCTGTAAAAATTAATTACTGGGATATTATTAGTGTCTTCCTGTGTGAAAACCGAGATAAAATAATTATTAAAAATAGAGCACATATCATTCTCCTTGTCAGTAAGATGCCCAAAGTTATTTTTAAGGGGACCTATCTTATCCCTAACTTTTGTTCTATAAACCTGGAAAAAACTTTTTGGGTTAGTTTTTGAATCCCTAGCAACTTTAATTTCATAGTCCCGTTTAGCTTTTCTTATCCCCTTTTTAACGTCCATCTTAATGTCAGTATACTGATTTATAAGATGACCCTCACCTCTTTTTATGCGCCTATAAATTCCTTTCTTCTGCCCTAAAAGATACTTGAGCCTATTATTCATCCATTTTGGGTCATTTCTACTTGATCTAATTTCTTTATACGAGATAAATGTTCTTTGGGCAGCCTGTATAGTGTTAAGAAAGCTGTCATATTGATACCTCTCTTCATTACCCCAGTCCACAGTTGATAAGTGTTCTCTAAGTCCATTATAATCTGCTAAGCGAAAATCTGGGACCGTTACTGAATTATCCCTACTATCATACATCCATTCAATGCTAAAGGTAATTAACTTGTGGTCGCTTGAGCCGAGTTCCTTTGTAATTTTTAAATTATTAACAAGGGTTTCCTTGCTTGCCAGAACCAAGTCAAGTAGGTTATTTCCCCTTGTAGGTTCTGTCACAAACTGCTTCAAAAAGCAATCCTGAACTACTTCTAAAAAGTCGTTAGATTCTAAATTCCCTGTCAAGAAATTCCAATCAATCTGACTAAAGTTAAAGTCCTCTAGAATTACTACGTTATCGTGCCTTGTGGCCTTAACAATTTCCTCCCAAAGTAGTCTCCCTTGTTCCCTATCTAAGTTTGGAGGACGGTAAATCACGCCTAAAATCAATTTTTCACACCCCTCTGAAAATTCTATCCAGACAGACTCTGTATGTATTATTTCAGACTTTATACCCGTTTTTATGCAACAATTTAAATGATCACGGACATACAGTGCCACCCCACCCCCCTTCCTGATATTTCTGTCTACTTGGAACAATTTAAAACCCTGAATGTGACATTCGGCAGGCATGTCCCGATTTTTCATATTAAACCATGTTTCAGTTATTGCAAAAACATCAATATTACCTGTACTTGCAACTAATCTCAACTCGTCTATCTTATTCCTAGCACTACGACTATTGGTGTAATATACACTTAAAGACCCTCCTTTCTCTTTACCCTTCCTGCTCATTTCTGTTTTTCCCTTATACCTATTACTGTCCTTGTCACCTAGTGCCACTGGCTTTCCAATATCCACCTTATTCTGCCTATTACTAGTTCCCCTAGAATTTATAACATTACTACACTGGGACTTCACTGTTTTCCCCCCATAACCCATACCACTAACTTTTTCTAGTTTAAAGCCCTAACAGCTCCCTCCACTGCAGTTGCCAGTGCCCCCACCCCAGACCTAGATAAGTGAACCCCATCCCTGGCATACATGTCATTTCTGCCATAGAAGAGGTCCCAGTTGTCAATGAATGTTACTGCATTTTCCTTACAGTATTTGTCCAGCCAGCAATTGACACCTATTGCCCTGGACAACCATTCATTTCCAACTCCTCTCCTTGGCAAAATACCACATATGACAGGGTTCCCACCCTTCTTCCTAATTCTGTCTATTGCTGACCTATAGCTGCTAATCAGCTCCTCACTCCTACGTCTGCCAACATCGTTGCCTCCAGCACTGAGACAGATAATAGGATTGCTCCCATTACCTCTCATGATGTCGTCCAGACGGCTAACAATATCCTTCATCCCAGCCCCAGGATAACATACCCTCTGCCTCCTATTCCTATCCTTAAGACAAAATTCCCTATCCATAAACCTAATCTGACTATCCCCAACTAAAACAATGTTCTTACCTCGACTTGCGGTGTGCATGACGTTCTCGACGGTCTTTGTAGAGATGGTCTTCGCTGGGATGTCTTCACATTCGTCTGATAACAAGGAAAAAGAGTTGCTGGTTTTCACAGCAGTCTTAGATTCTTAGAAACTAAAACAAAGGGGAAAATGGAGCTATACCAGAATTCCTTTCTATTCTCTCATAATCCAATGTAATATCGCCATTATTTGTGACTGATAAAGCAGTGGCCTCAGAAAGCAGATAGTGGTTATCAGCTACGTTGTGTGGGGCAGCAGTAAATTAGTAATATGGGAAACGTGGGTAACCATAGGATGAGGATGTAGGGGGTTAATGGAGGGTGAGAATGTGAAGGTAAGAGGAGGTTGATCTACCTCCATCACTGGCGTTCTCTCACCAAATAAAAGTCGATATAGTCTAGTCAAGGAAGTGACAAGTAGTGTGTCCCAAGTCTTAGAAGAGTAGATGGAGCTGAGTGCAGAAACATCGGCAGCTTCAAAGTGGGAAGAGATGGAGAGGAATTGACTCGGCTTCCGGGACAGAGGATAGTGACAGTGGTAGCATGTTCGGGGGGGGGGGTCCAAAACTGTCACAGATGCAGGATGAATCATGAATCAAAGCACATAAATATTAAACGTTAATCACGAAGGAACAATAGGTTGGTATGGAGACTTGGTAACTGTTGAATTATAGAGTCACTGAGGTTTTGAAGGAAGTGTCAAAGATTGCGAAGAGGTAGGAACATTAGAGGTGAGACTTCATAAGAATTGAAGATAGTGGTTACTGGAATAAATTTCAAAAAGAACCCGTGGGCGTCGTTCAGGAGGAGACTCGTGGTAGCTTCTCTTGGAAAGACACTTGGCTCACTGATAGCCAGTCTTTTCTTCTGAGAAAACGTATTTCACTTTCTCGTAAGATAACTGGGTAATGGCGGTAACATGTAGGGGGCGCTTCTCTGGAGTTACGGCAGCTTGGGAGGGTGGCGGTGGAGTGAAGGTTGCTACTAGGTCTAAACTGTATCAACTGCATCGCAGATAATTATCGTTTCGCTGATGATCGGCAACATGTGACAGGATACCTGGCACATGGCCGGGCTCTCGGAGCCCGGCCATGGGCCAGGCTGTTGCTGCTGGAGGCCCTCTGCCCCACATATTCATCACAGCCTGGTTGATCTGGCACCTGGTGAAGATACTTGTCCAGCCGTTTTCTGATATCTTCTGGTAAGATGTTGAATTGCCTGAGACCCCGGATGTTGATACAGTGATCTCTTATTGTCCCCACCGAACCCCTGCTCCTCATTGGGTTTATTTTGCACTCCAGTATGTTGTTATGGCAGTGTGCAGATTCAGGACCAGGCCCTTGAGTACTTTCCAGGTATATATTATCATGTATCTCTCTCTCTCTCCTCTGCTCCAGTGAGTACATGTTCAAGACTTGAAGGCGTTCCCAGTAATTTAGGTGCTTTACTGGCTTAATATAAGGCGTAAACGATCTCTGTATTTGTTCCAGCTCTGATATTTCTCCTGATTTGAACGGGACCGTCAACACTGAGCAATATTCTAAACGAGGGAGCACTAGCGATTTGAAGAGTGTCACTAGTGGCACTATTTCCCTTGTTTTGAAAGTTCTCGATACCCACCCCGTCATCCTCCTCCTGACTGTCTTATTATGTTATTTATAAGAAAAATCAGCTGACGTAATTATTCGCAAGTCTTTTACGTGTTCAATTCATTCTATTTGGTGACCCTCTTGATGTTTGTATACAGTGTTCCTTTTGAGGTCTTCATTCTTTCCATTACTAAAGGAGCAGAAACTTATCACCATTGAACGTCATGATCTCCACTGCCCACTGGAAAACCCTGCTTATGTCTTCCTATAATTTTTCAGTGTCCTCTACTGCAGTGACTTTCATGCTTATTTTAGTGTCATCTGCAAATTATGATTCAAAAGTGTGCTGGGTGTTTTTATCTATGTCTGCTATGAGGACGAGAAACAGCAGAGGTGCCAGGACAATATCTTGTGAAACTGAGCTTTTTTACCTCGCTGATGCTGGATCTTGCTTTGTTTACTTTCTGTGTTCTCTGTGTTAGGAACTTGTAAATCCATCTGCCTACCTTCCCCGTAATGCCCATGACCCTCATTTTGTGCGCTATCGCTCCATGATTGCATTTGTCAAACGCCCTTGCAAAATCTCTATAAATCACATCTGCGTTTTGGTCGTCTTCCAACGCCTCCGTAATTCTGTCATAGTGGTTCAGCAGCTGTGACAGGCATGATCGTCCAGCTCTAAAACCATGCTGGTTTGGGTTGTGCTGGTCCATGAAATTTGTAATCTGCCGTCTCATCACTCTTTCGAAGATTTTTATGATGTGAGAAGTTAAGGCTACTGGTCTGTAATTTTTAGCTAGTGTTCTACTACCTCCCTTATGCAAAGAAGCTATGTCTGCAATCTTTAAGCCCTCCGGTATTTCACCTAGATCTAAGCTCTTTTTCCAAAGAATACTAAGGGCTCGTACTAGTGGTACTTTGTACTACTTTATAAATAGAGCAATTCCATGAATCTGGCTGAATCAGTGGGCATGTTATTAATTCTTTTTTCGAAATCTATGGGATTTGTTATAATGTCAATTAGTTTGTCTGTGCGGTCTTCGGCTAGAGTGAAAAATGTTTCTGCGTTCTCTACCTTGCTGTCATTTAGTGGGTTGCTGAACACTGACTCAGTGTTCTTTTAGGATTTCACTAATTTCATGTTCATCGTCAGTATACTAATCTCCTCTCAATAATGGTCCAATTCTTAGCATGGATTTCGCATACGAATAGAAATATTTTAGGTTTCTTGCAATATCCTGAATGTCCCTTTGTACTTCTACTGTTAGGTATGACGTCCTACGTTTTTGCTCTAATTCAGCTAAGGCTATCTATCTTTTCTCTGATACGGCATATTTGTGTTTTTAAGCAATTCAGTATCCCGTTTTCTTTTGTACCATCTCCTACACTCTCTCTCTATATCTGATCTTCTTCTGGCCAAAATATAAGCATTATCTGCATTGTTGTGGTGTTTGGAGGAGTTCACTTACCTGTGTGCACTATTCTGCTATATAAACCGGGGATGGAAGATCTCTGTATTCGAAAATCAGTTTGTCTATATTGATTGGATGACCTACTAGACCTTGGACAGCACAGGCACAAATTTCTGCTTTGGTGACAGAGTTGAAGGTGTTAGTGTTGAGGATGAGCTCAGCTACACAATTCGAAATGAAGAAGAAATATCTTTGGACTGTTACCAGGACAGTGTCGATAGAGCGGATGTGGGAAATGTGTGCCTGCTGCACATGACTATAACAATATACTACATCATACTCTTGATAATATGGAAGGATCCGCTTTGGCCGACATCATAAACCTCGTAGTAGTTAAAAAACCTCGAGGTCTGTGTAGTGGTGTTTATGATTACAGCTGATACCAAGCAGAGTCAGTTATGTTGGTATGTTGTATCACGAGTGTGTGCCAATGCCTTGATCTGTAACCTGTAAATGTTGTCGGATGGAGGGAAAAACAATTTAGTGCAAGACTATCTAAGAAATACGTTGTGAAGGGGAAGTAGTCTTCTGATAACATGCTACATAGGAAGTGAATGAGAAAGGAATGTCAGATCCAGTATTAGAATCGCTTAGGATGTGTCGAAGTCATTTGGACTACGGCTTGAAGTTATTCTCTCCAGTAATACTAAAACAATCCTGAAATCGACGCAGCGTCGTGGGAGAAACCGGGACACTCATCATAGTAGAATGAAGGTGAGCGGCATCAAAGGTTTCAGGGTTAACGCAGGTACTGGTCAACCAGGTGTTGACCGAAAGTGAAAGTGATACTAGCTTATTTTGAAGATTAATAGGCGTACCAGGGTAAGGAGTGTGTGTAGGGATCAGTGACACTGGAGCAGACAGCTTGAACATGACATTATATGACAGATCTTTCTTAAAGTGAGAGGGGGAGGGGGTAAGGAGGACAGCTCCGAGGAAAAGCAAAAAGAAACCATAAACTTCCCCTAAAATCACGATCTGCTTCTGTGCGGCAGGCGGTACTGACGCTCCATGGAAACCACACTCTACACTTCCTTGCATATTAGGATTTTCAGCACACCAGGATGGTGTGCTATTATTGGCCGAGCTAGGCTCGGCCAATAATAGCACTAACAACACCTGCCACACCGGGAGTCATTCCCCGTTCACTGTTTTATCCGGATCCGAAAACGAACTAAGAGCTGAATTACTCTATGGAAATATTTTCCCAATAAGAAAAGGAAGAAAAAGGGTATTTATCTGGCCTTTAGATTCGATCCGAGGAAGACAATAGGTCTTAACACTTTTGATCCCCACGCAGCGCCAAGGGATCCCTTTCCCCTCAATTATAAAGTCGCTTTGAACCACAGCGTAGACAGATGTTAGCAACTAATGAGTCTGAAAACGTTGAACAAATGCCTGATAAACATTCTAGCTTTTAGTATATGGGTTTCTTTTGTAACACTAAGATTGAGAACTTAAAAGAGATTGTTGAAGATTTGAGTGATCGGTATTTGCACTAGATCTTTAGAGCAAATCTGGGAGACGCAGGAGCCTAGTGAACGTTTTTATCTGGACATTGAAACCATAGTGTAGACACATCAGAAGATATGTGATGAAACCATGATGTGTTAATTAACCTGAGGATTAATTCTGTAATAATACAAAGAACTTAAGAAAAAATGCCCATTAAATATATTCTTCTTTGTAGCACATGCAGTGTGACACTATTTTCAGGGCTGATTTAGGATTTTCATTTTTGCATTAAGAAATTTTTGTTATAACTAATATTTTGCTTTCTGAGAACCTCTAATGTGATGAAGACAGAGTACTAATATGTAATGTAACTCGTAATGCATAATAAATTAGAGTAACTTTTGGAATAAAAATGTCCAAATTACTCAAATATAAAAAGCACAATTATCGCAAACAAAGTTGTTACACTTATTTTAATCAGAAAAAGAGAAGTATTTTTAATTACTGTCCAAGAGGAAGAGTTACCGTATTAAACTGATAGTTAACATTACGTATTATAATGTACAAGAAGATCTTGACTTTGTTTACATTGACCGGTTAATATATATAGTATTAGCGACTTAAATCATTAAAATGTCTTAAAAGCTGAAGGACGGAAGACCTCTCCCTCTTTCACACACACACACACACACACACACAACACACACACACACACTCAATCACATACACTCAATCTCACACACTCAATCACACACACACACACTCAATCACACACACACACACTCAATCACACACACACACTCACACACACTCAATTGCACACACATACACACACACTCAATCACACAAACACTCAATCACACACACAATCACACACTGCTGCAGCATATGGGCGGCTGGCAAACCTAAGAATAGCGCTCCAATACCTCACTAAGGAATCGTTCAAAAGACTGTACACCATATACGTCAGGACCATACTGGAGTATGCAGCACCAGTTTGGAACCCACACCTGGTCAAGCACGTCAAGAAATTAGATAAAGTGTTTTGCAACAAGACAAGTCCCAGAGCTAAGGGGATTGTCCTACGAGGAAAGATTAAGGGAAATCGGCCTGACGACACTAGAGGACAGGAGGGTTAGGGGAGACATGATAACGACATATAAAATACTGCGAGGAATAGATAAGGTGGACAGAGCCAAGATGTTCCAGAGAGGGGACACAGAAACAAGGGGTCACAGTTGGAAGTTGAAGACTCCTATAAGTCAAAGAGATGTTAGGAAGTATTTCTTCAGTCAGAGTTGTCAGGAAGTGGAATAGCCTAGAAAGCGACGTACTGGAGGCAGGAACCATACATAGTTTTAAGACGAGGTTTGATAAGGCTCATGGAGCAGAGAGAGAGAGGACCTAGTAGCAATCAGTGAAAAGGCGGGGCAGGAGCTATGAATAGACCCCTGCAACCACAAATAGGTGAGTACACTCACTCAATCACACACACACTCAATCGCTCGCTCTCACTCTCTCTCTCTCTCTCTCCTCTCTCTCACTCACGCTCTCTCTCTCACGCTCTCTCACTCACGCTCTCTCACTCACGCTCTCTCACTCACGCTCTCTCACTCACGCTCTCTCACTCACGCTCTCTCTCATTCACGCTCTCTCATTCACGCTCTCTCTCATTCACGCTCTCTCTCATTCACTCTCTCTCTCATTTCATCACTCTCTTCTCATTCACTCTCTCTCTCATTCACTTCTCTTCACTCTCTCTTCATTCACTCTCTCTCTCATTCTCTCTCTCATTCTCTCTTCCTCTCATCTTCTATTCTCTCTATTACTTCATCTCTCTATTCACTCTCTCATTCACTCTCTCATTCTCTCTCTCATTCACTTCTCATTCCTCTCTCATTCACTCTCTCTCTCATCTCCTTACTCTCTCATTCACTTCTCTCATCTCTATTCTCTCTCTCTCATTCACTCTCTCTCTCATTCACTCTCTCTCTCATTCACTCTCTCTCTCATTCACTCTCTCTCTCATTCACTCTCTCTCTCATTCACTCTCTCTCTCATTCACTCTCTCTCTCATTCACTCTCTCTCTCATTCACTCTCTCTCTCATTCACTCTCTTCATTCACTTCTCTCTCAGTCACTCTCTCTCTCATTCACTCTCTCTCTCATTCACTCTCTCTCTCATTCACTCTCTCTCTCATTCATCTTCTCTCATTCACTCTCTCTCTCATTCACTCTCTCTCTCATTCACTCTCTCTCTATTCACTCTCTCTCTCATTCACTCTCTCTCTCATTCACTTTCTCTCATTCACTCTTCTCTCATTCACTTTCTCTCTATTCACTTCTCTCATTCACTTCTCTTCATTCACTCTTCTCATTCACTCTTCTCTTCTCTTCTCATTCATTTCTCTCTCATTCACTTTCTCATTCACTCTTCTCTCTCTATTCACTTCTCTTCATTCACTCTTCTCTCTCATTCACTTCTCTCATTCACTCTCTCATTCATCTACTTCTCTCTCATTCACTTCTTCATCTCTCATTCACTCTCTCTCTATTCATCTTATTCCTCTCTCTCATTCACTCTCTCTCTCTTCACTTCTACTTCTTCATCTCTCATTCACTTCTCTCTCATTCATTCTTCTCTTCACTTCTCTCTTCTCATTCACTTCTCATTCACTTCTTCATTCACCTCTTTCATTCACTTACTTATCATTCTCCTCATTCACTTCACTTCATCTATCACTCCTCTCTCACTTCTCTCATCACTTCATCTCTCATTCTCACTCATTCACTCTCATTCACTCTTCACTATTCACTTCACTATTCATTTCACTCTCACTTTCATCACTCATTTCACTTTCATTTATTCTACTTCTTATCTATTCACTCACTCATATCTACTTACTCACTCATTCACTTCACTATTCTACTACTCATTTCACTCACTATTCATACTTCACTTCACTCATTCACTCCATCTTCATCTCACTTCATTCACTCACTTCATTACTCACTTTCACTACTCATTCTCACTCATTCACTCACTATTCACTTCTTCCACTATTCTACTCTACTCATTCACTTCTTACTCATATTCACTCACTCATTCATTTACTCACTTTCACTCACTCATTCACTACTCATTCACTCACTCATTACTTCATTACTCACTTCATTTCACTCATTCTCACTCTACTTCACTCTATTCACTCATTCATTCACTATTCACTCCATTCACTACTCATCTCATTCACTCCATTCACTATTCACTTCACTCTTGTCCACTTCTCGACTGTCCCCAGTTTTAATGTCGCTTTTATCAGACAGACCCCTACTGCTGCTGCTGCTACTTGCTGCTGCTGCTGCTACTGGGCAAGCAAAATGCTTCTACAAGTACATTCATGAGGTGAAAACTCTGCGTATTCATCAAGGTGTGGGTATTGTGGACGGCAGCTTGACCATGAAGGAACCTCCACTTAACTAGCATCCTCATGGACATCAATAAATATACATTTATTTTTCACAAGAGAATTCTGTTGTTCAGTTAAACCACATCTTCCACGTGAGCAACCCATCTATTTTCATATCCCCAACAAGGCGTATAATGTACGCAACCCATGTATCTCCATATCCCCAACAAGGCGTATAATGTACGCAACCCATGTATCTCCATATCCCCAACAAGGCGTATAATGTACGCAACCCATGTATCTCCATATCCCCAACAAGGCGTATAATGTACGCAACCCATGTATCTCCATATCCCCAACAAGGCGTATAATGTACGCAACCCATGTATCTCCATATCCCCAACAAGGAGTATAATGTACGCAACCCATGTATCTCCATATCCCCAACAAGGCGTATAATGTATGTAACCCATGTATCTCCATATCTCCAACAAGGCGTATAATGTACGCAACCCATGTATCTCCATATCTCCAACAAGGCGTATAATGTACGCAACCCATGTATCTCCATATCTCCAACAAGGCGTATAATGTACGCAACACATGTATCTCCATATCTCCAACAAGGCGTATAATGTACGCAACCTATGTATCTCCATATATCCAACAAGGCGTATAATGCACGCAACCTATGTATCTCCATATATCCAACAAGGCGTATAATGTACGCAACCTATGTATCTCCATATCTCCAACAAGGCGTATAATGTACACAACCTATGTATCTCCATATCTCCAACAAGGCGTATAATGTACGCAACCCATGTATCTCCCTTTCTCCAACAAGGCGTATAATGTACGCAACCCATGTATCTCCATATCTCCAACAAGGCGTATAATGTACACAACCTATGTATCTCCATATCTCCAACAAGGCGTATAATGTACGCAACCCATGTATCTCCATATATCCAACAAGGCGTATAATGTACGCAACCCATGTATCTCCATATCTCCAACAAGGCGTATAATGTACGCAACCTATGTATCTCCATATCTCCAACAAAGCGTATAATGTACACAACCTATGTATCTCCATATCTCCAACAAGGCGTATAATGTACGCAACCCATGTATCTCCCTATCTCCAACAAGGCGTATAATGTACGCAACCCATGTATCTCCATATCTCCAACAAGGCGTATAATGTACGCAAGCCATGTATCTCCCTATCTCCAACAAGGCGTATAATGTACGCAACCCATGTATCTCCATATCTCCAACAAGGCGTATAATGTAGACAACCCATGTATCTCCATATCCCCAACAAGGAGTATAATGTACGCAACCCATGTATCTCCATATCCCCAACAAGGCGTATAATGTACGTAACCCATGTATCTCCATATCTCCAACAAGGCGTATAATGTACGCAACCCATGTATCTCCATATCTCCAACAAGGCGTATAATGTACGCAACACATGTATCTCCATATCTCCAACAAGGCGTATAATGTACGCAACCTATGTATCTCCATATCTCCAACAAAGCGTATTTTGTACACAACCTATGTATCTCCATATCTCCAACAAGGCGTATAATGTACGCAACCCATTTATCTCCATATCTCCAACAAGGCGTATAATGTACGCAACCCATGTATCTCCATATCTCCAACAAGGCGTATAATGTACGCAAGTCATGTATCTCCATATCTCCAACAAGGCGTATAATGTACGCAAGCCATGTATCTCCCTATCTCCAACAAGGCGTATAATGTACACAAAACAACCACGATAAAAGAAAATGGAGCATGCCGGTATATTCCTCTCCCCATTTCTACATGTTCTACAAAGATTGAAAACCAGCTAAAAATGTGAGGAATTACCACTGATTTTAGGCCTCTTCTATCTTTAGGATGGAGCAAGATGCTGGGAAATTAAAAATACTTCGGAAAGCCAGATGGAGATTATTTCTAGTATTGTTATTTTTGTTACTTTGGTTTATCATAATTCGTGTTTGTGCATGCTTCAAAAATATGTTCTTTGCTACTCTATTAAAAAAAACATACAATTTACTAAATGTTTACAACCTTTACGAAAGCTTGAAGTAGTGAAGCCACGTTACTTGCCCAGCCACACGATACTCCACTACTTCATTAAGTATGACGCTAATGAACATTAATTGATAATCTGTGCGGCTAGAGCTATTCTTACTTAACTAAAAGTATATAATTAAAAATCGAATTTTTTTTTAACTTCTCCACATTGCTTTTATTGTAGATGAAGTGTAGCTGAATTGTCATTGCAAAATATTCTTAAAAATTCTTTTATTTATACGTAAAGAATTCCAAATGACAATTCAATTTAAATTTTAGGCTATAAAAGCTGCAGTGCATATCTGTCAAGCCAAAATCATTTACGAATAAAATAATCATAGAAAATATTTTCCCATGAATACGTCAGTTAAGCCTTGAATAACATTTCCACTTAACCCATCAAATAGGCCGCTGATACAGAAATTCACTGATATTGTTACACTATTCTCAGTTATCACTTAAATTAATATTTAATCTAAACAAGTTATACTCATAAAAAAACTATGTTTGATAATTTAATCTTAGGTGAAAAATGTCTCAGTTTTCTTCCGGCCACAACAGTGCCAGGTTCGTGCCACAACAATGCCAGGTTCGTGCCACAACAGTGCCAGGTTCGTGCCACAACAGTGCCAGGTTCTTGCCAGGCTAAACACTATGATAATGACAATCTGAGAATATTGAAAAAAAAAACAGTTCTGAGGGCAATTACTTATTACTTTTTTTGGATAAAACTATAATGTTCAACACTGAATTACTTATGAATAACTCTGATATACAGGTTTGTGCTGTTCTCTGCACATCGGACTGTGAATTTACTGCAGTTATTGAAATTGACAAATGTCGGCTTATTGGTGGTGCTAATCCTGGACACCTTAAATACATCCAGGTGACTACTGTCACACCCTAGTAAACTCTGGTGTAGACTCGTGGGAACCAGGTGACTACTGTCACACCCTAGTAAACTCTGGTGTAGACTCTTGGGAACCAGGTGGCTACTGTCACACCCTAGTAAACTCTGGTGTAGACTCTTGGGAACCAGGTGGCTACTGTCACACCCTAGTAAACTCTGGTGTAGACTCGTGGGAACCAGGTGGCTACTGTCACACCCTAGTAAACCCTGGTGTAGACTCGTGGGAACCAGGTGGCTACTGTCACACCCTAGTAAACTCTGGTGTAGACTCGTGGGAACCATGTGACTACTGTCACACCCTAGTAAACTCTGGTGTAGACTCGTGGGAACCAGGTGACTACTGTCACACCCTAGTAAACTCTGGTGTAGACTCGTGGGAACCAGGTGGCTACTGTCACACCCTAGTAAACTCTGGTGTAGACTCTTGGGAACCAGGTGGCTACTGTCACACCCTAGTAAACTCTGGTGTAGACTCGTGGGAACCAGGTGGCTACTGTCACACCCTAGTAAACCCTGGTGTAGACTCGTGGGAACCAGGTGACTACTGTCACACCCTAGTAAACTCTGGTGTAGACTCGTGGGAACCATGTGACTACTGTCACACCCTAGTAAACTCTGGTGTAGACTCGTGGGAACCAGGTGACTACTGTCACACCCTAGTAAACTCTGGTGTAGACTCGTGGGAACCAGGTGACTACTGTCACACCCTAGTAAACCCTGGTGTAGACTCGTGGGAACCAGGTGGCTACTGTCACACCCTAGTAAACTCTGGTGTAGACTCGTGGGAACCAGGTGGCTACTGTCACACCCTAGTAAACCCTGGTGTAGACTCGTGGGAACCAGGTGGCTACTGTCACACCCTAGTAAACCCTGGTGTAGACTCGTGGGAACCAGGTGACTACTGTCACACCCTAGTAAACTCTGGTGTAGACTCGTGGGAACCAGGTGGCTACTGTCACACCCTAGTAAACTCTGGTGTAGACTCTTGGGAACCAGGTGACTACTGTCACACCCTAGTAAACTCTGGTGTAGACTCTTGGGAACCAGGTGACTACTGTCACACCCTAGTAAACTCTGGTGTAGACTCGTGGGAACCAGACAGCCACGATCACCTGAGCTAGTCTGGAACATACTGTATTTCCCACAAGTTTCACATTACAAGCTTTCAGAAGCAACACCAACAATAATTCCCAAGTGTTGATACAACTAACAGTTAGCAACATTGTGCTCATTGGTTAGGTGTATTTAAAGTAGGAATATAGACCTACCTGTCATGCGGTGCGAGAGCTGTCCCACGATGACCAGTGATCCTCACTTACCTGTAAAGGAAAACAAGGAAATTTATATTAATCATGACCTAAATATCATAATCAATTTACATTGATTATTGCAAATTATTTCATTCGACACACCCACCTGGATAGAAGTACCTTATCAGTCCTGAGCAACCAGAGCTTCGTAATCCAGTGTTGCTGGAGGCTGATTATTATAATCAAAACTAAGCGCTAAACCACCAGGGTCATACGACACAGTAGGGTAGAGGTTGTAAATTCAGTGAAGAGTGCTAAAGGAAGTATAATCAAAGGTTGTGTAATAAATCTGTTTCTGTCAAAAAGTCGAAGATGAAGTCTGTGTAAAAGGTGAAGCTGTCAGCGAGGAGTAAAAGATAAAGTAAGGGTGTTAGAGCAGTGGAAATAAATGGTATAAAATACCGACATAATGGAAAAATAAACACATAAGCAGTATAATGTGATCCTTTATTGACAACGTTTCGCCCACACAGTGGGCTTTATCGAGTCACAGACAGATCTACCTGGAAAAGGAGGAACATCGGTATTTATAGGATTTAGTCAGGTGGAGAAAGCTGCATGTGACAGTCTTCAGTGTGATAGTTAAAACCTCGGGTAACTTAAAGGACCTGCAGTGTTCCATTCTTAAGTTCTAGGGGGGATAGCGTTGAAGAAGTTTCTTGGCAATAGGTTCAGCTATGTTGTAGAAGCCGTTGTTCTGGTTGAAGTTGTTGGATATACAGATAAGTGATGATTCCAGGATTCTTCGGTATTGAGTGTTGTCTTCTCTGGCGATGAGTCTTACGTTTCTGTAGTTGATTAAATGATTGTGTGATCTGTCTGTGACTCGATAAAGCCACTGCGTGGGCGAAACGTTGTCAATAAAGGATCACATTATACTGTTAGAGCAGTGACGACGTCCAAGGTGAATTCTGTGTGTTCACTGATAGACTGAACAGTCCAACAGAATATGACAAACTGAAACTGGAACCTGACAATACAGAGTGGAACTGGGCGCCTCGCTATGAGATACCCATGAGTGAGACGTGTGTGTCCAATGCGAAGACGAAAAGCGTAGTCTCACAACCTGATATGCCAACAAATGGCAAAATACACAAATTTTGCTGTGCAGCTCAACAATTTACAATACTAATAACTGGTGAAATACCGTTGGACCTAAACATTCAATTCGTGAAGTCATGTTTGTCTCTCGAGTCTTTGTAATCTACTGTAATGAACCACAAACATTGTTCAGTGCTACGGCAACCAGTTGACTCACCATCAGTAGGGAAGGAAACTATGGCAGAATATACTTTTGCAACTAATTACACTGCCATGTCAACCTTATTCAATGAATAAGAAATACAGGAGCTGGAACAAATTAATAGAAACACCTTGTTCTTTAACATTTTTTAGCTTCAATATGGAGTTGGTCCTCCATTTGCAGCTAAAACAGCACCAGTTCGTCGACAAAATGATTCATATAACATTTGAACGATATCCAGGGAACTTTTGAGCCATTACTCAACCAAAACTTGTTGAAACTCTTCCAAAGACGACGGTGCAGGAAATCGGTTCCTGTCTTGCAGTTGCAACTGAACCTCACATATGCTTGATAATATTTAGATCCGGTGATTGTGGAGGCCAATCTAAGTGTTCACCTTCACTTTTATGTTATTCATACCAGTTTTGAACAACTCTAGCGGTGTGACTTGGTGAATTATCGTCTTGTATGAAAGGGCAAAAAGGAACCTGTAATACATTTAAATTGATTATTCATTTATTTGACAGTTCAATCAGCAGGTGTTTATGTTATTTTGTCCAACCCCTGTTATCACAATAGCCGATTGGTGTTTGCACGGACAAAACTCTGGTCAGGTTAATATCACGCCAACTAATTTAAGGAAAGGAGTCCCTCAACTATTTTAATGCAATGCATCGCGTACTTCAGTAGGCTTCGTCAGCAAAGACTTAACTTACAACTTAAGGAATATCTGCTTATCAAAATTATTATTTTATTATTATTTTTTTTATTAACACATCGGCCGATTCCCACCAAGGCAGGGTGGCCCGAAAAAGAAAAACTTTCATCATCATTCACTCCATCACTGTCTTGCCAGAGGGGTGCTTTACACTACAGTTATAAAACTGCAACATTATATTATCAAAATTATATACCATAAAATATGACGTCTAGAATTCGGAACTGAGCACGAAGAGAAAACAAGAGACAACTACGTTCAAGGGTAAAATGCAGGGTCGCTTAATGAGCTGAGAATATTTCTTAAATCTGGTGGAAATATCTACCTTGTTACTTTAAATTTGCCCCCACCCCTAGGTCTGGGGTGGGGGCACTGGCAACTGCAGTGGAGGGAGCTGTTAGGGATTTAAACTAGAAAAAGTTAGTGGTATGGGTTATGGGGGGAAAACAGTGAAGTCCCAGTGTAGTAATGTGTATTTCATTTATCTAAAATGTTCATTTTCTCAAGTATTTTTTTATTTTCTCGGGTTAACTTCTATGCTCCCCTGCAGACTGTTAATTGAGCGACTACCTATGTTCTATCACATACGTTAAGGAACACTGAGCAGGAGAACCGTCATCTGAATAATAAAAAAAATCCAACTGCTGCTTCTCACTTAGCTACAACTTTGTGGTATTCCAATACCATCCACTATTTACAACTAACTTTTGGTGTCATAATTCCTCCCTGGGTAATAGCCTCAAATCTTGTCATTCACTATTGATTTTTTTTGCCCCGCCTTCAGTCATTACCTGATGCTCCAGCGAAGTCAACAACGCATCATCAAACCATTTTGGCCACACATTTAAATTTAAGTCGGTATTACCACCACGGATAAATTTAACTATTTATATACACAATAACCAAGATTATCTCAATAACAAAACTTGTGTCCGTCCTAACTTTCCAAGGTTGTAATTTGTATCTTAGTCACTAACATGAAGAATACATTATTCTGTAAATCGTGCATAACAATATGCAGCCATTATATATTTTTTTTCCAAACCCCAACCAAACCTATCATAACCCAGTCGTAAAACTCTCTGTATGGTTAGGCTGTGTAACATTAGGTAAGATTAACAAATAATCCGCAGTAAGATACAAATTTACGAGTATAACAACGTTTGACAGAACCCACCTATGCAGAAGACAAGAACAAAAATACAGAAATGGAGAAGAGGTTAGTAGAGGAGACAAAGGCCAGGTTAAGTAAAGAGTTTTTTGAAGTTTAGATCATTTGACAGTGTAATGAGAAAGAAGGGTATTTACAGAGAACCAGAACTAGACTAAGATTCATGTTTGGAATGTGGTTCTTCAACAAGATGGCGTCTGTGAATGCTGGAAAGGTAGACAGTTTTGGCAGAGAACCAATTAATAGAACGACAATGTCTAATATGACAGAAAATAGCATTGCTAGTGTCGACAATGTACTAGCAATGCTGATACCGACCAGTTGTGGAAAATAACACTTATATACAGTCTATGACATTTGTTAAAAAAAACGTTCCCTTACTCATGGTTAAACGTTTCTTGTTTAACCATGAGTAACTTTCTAACACATCTTGTTAAAGGATTCCTTATAGACGAGGCTTTCCCTCTACAGATGCCTTTCTTTATCATTACATTGTCAAGTGATCTAAACTTCAAAACACTCGTGACCTGACCTGACCTTCGTCTCTTCTTTTCCTTACCTCTTTACCATTCACATATGTTCATTGCCTTTCTTATCTTCTTAGATGGGTTCCGTCCTATGTTTTTTGTTTGTCCCGCAGGGGATTTTGTCCTACCCTGTGTGCCAGCAGCTCTTCTGTAGTACTCCTGTGGTTATATTCATATAGACTACCTCCATTATTACTCCTACTATTTCTTCGCACACCACCAACACTATTTCCTTCATTTCTATCGTTCAATTTCCCCGCACCCTCTTGCATATATTGTGCCCCAGCCCCCCTTAACTTTTCGCCACAGGCATCATACATCCTATGAGCCTCCTTTGTCTGCTGTGGCCTCTTGTGCCAGAAATCTCTCAAATGAATCAGAGCTTTGGGAGTTGAAAGCCTTATACCAGCGAGAACAGCGGTCCTAATTTACCAGAGATTTAACCCTGACTCCTGCTCCACAACCTCTGCTACTCCCTACGAGCTGAAAGGGCTGCCCCTGAAATAGAGCTGCAAATGTTGTTCCACGTGACAAACTCTGGTATTCCTTCTGGAGCCAGTGACAGGTCAGCATCTGACAAAGACCTGAGTCTGGACTTCGTTCCTGACGAATGCATTATTATCTGCTCCGGCTGCGGCCCGAACACCGGTGGTGGCTGCAATGGAGTCGACTTTTTAATAGAGTAGAGCCTAATACGACCGAGAACACCGAACCTTAGATAACAAAGATCTAACCCTGAATCCTACTGCACAAACAACTTTCATAGGGCTGTATAGGGGAGTACACCTGACCCAAATAAGACTCACCTCGCCCTTGTGACAAGACTGCCACTGCCATAGGGCTGTAAACAGTACTTCACTTGATAAATTAGGCACATGTGCAACTCTTGGGTCTTTATTGTCGAAACGTTTTGCCACTCGCTGGCTTCATCAGCCCAAAACAAACACGAAAGGTTGAAAAACAACAGGAGTTTGAAGATGATATAATCAGTCCACTAATTATGATAAGAATACTGTATGTGCTAGAAAGGCCTTATTTACTTATTACATCGACTCCAGGCTGAGGGACTCGTCATCATCAATCATTCTCACTTCTCTATGTGACTTGTTAAAGGTCGTAAGTCGGACCGAAACGTCGTCACAAGTTTCAGTCTCCAAAGTACCGGTTATTTATGCATTGTTCAAGTCACGGTAATTTTTTTTAATAAAAAGCCTTTTCCCGTAGACAAAATATATATATGTAGCTCCACTGCACTTTGCACTTAATACTGAAAAACTTGAATAATAAAACAGCCAGGTGTAACTCACATATTGGCCCAGTATTCAAAAATTTAAGGCCACCTGTACATTCACATGTGTTTCACTAACGAAATGCAATTTTATGTCAAATTCAGATATGTATGTATACAACATTAACATGGATACATAATAAACTAGATGCAGTTCGGTCGTGTAGAGATCCGAGAAATTTATCCCCCAATTGCAAAAAGCCCAGCCTGGTGTGCATCATTGCAAACAATTGGAATAGTGCGGAGTGTTGCACAGGTCTGTAATGCTGTTAAATATTAACGCTGAAGATTTGATGTGACTCAGAATTAACATTTTCAAGTAATCAATCAGATTCTAATATTCGAATGTCTTCAATAAATAGGTAATTTAAGCCATAAACAACCAAATTTAATTCAAACCTGTAAAGACACCAATACCTTAAAATAGGTAAACACAAAACTGAATCAATCACAAGATGCAATGTCAAGTTATCAGCATAAAAAACTTGAAGTTAACAGCAGCGACACTCAAAAGGTTATCACAAAAGCAGCGTCGTTTATATTTTAGAAATTCCCGAAAAAAAGCAAATAGACCTAAGTAATTAAGAAAATAATTTAATACTTAACCTTAAGGAACTTAATTTATTTTAGCAATGGTGTCTAGGGCACACAGATAACGGGCACATTGAAGTACATTACTATATAAACTGTAATAACAGAATAAAACCCAATACTAAGTTGTTTTAGATCAGAAAACGCATTCACAGAATCCAACTTTATTAATAAAATTAGCACTTTAAAACTTGTACAACCTATAATCAAGGTAACGTTTTCGTCGAGGACAATACATCAACATTAAGTTTTTAAGGCTGACATCTAAATACATTATTCAGTTATTACACAGAAAACAACAACACTTGCACCTACACAGTCTGAAGATAAGCTGTGTTTCATTTATGAATCAGAAAATAGCGATTATATAGCAATTATACAGCAATTGTGAAATGGAAGATATTGAGAGTAGATTCACTTGAGAAGAATTGTCCCTTCAAGATCAAGAGTCACTTACCAGCACCAAGGCAGAATAATGCAATAGAAAAAACTACCATTTCCAGATTATTAGTCGTAAAATGGCATCAAAACAATGTGTTAATAATATCAGCCATCTTGGAAGTGGGATATACGAGGCTTGATATCCTGACGCAGACTGACGTGGAGGCTTCTCCAGTTATCACTATCTGCAAATGCCCTATGTATCATTGTTCACAGGCCTCCAACACCAGCAAATATTCCAAAAAATCAAGTTCTATATACATTACACCAGTAATGAAAGTTTGACGCTTCTCCAATAAGTCGTTTTCGAGATAAATAAATGCTAAAGACAAAATTTTTTTTTACCGAGAATGTTCAGAAAATAATCAAGTCTATCCTTGATACACATTTTTTTTTTTTGCAGGTTTTCTTTACATTTAAATTTAATTAAGAATTCGCTACACTCATTTAAAAAAAAAAATCCATTGGCAGCCATACAGTGACAAATCAATAAAAAAAATACTTCCCATCAGAAACATTATTTGGATATTACACTGGAATAAGGAATTAATAAAATTGGCAAATTGAAATGATCACAGCTGAAAGTCAGCATCAAGCATTGTTAATAAAATCCATCAACGGAGAAAGTTTGAAGACAATCGGAAAAGGCATTCAAGTAAATTATCAGATTCGAACAATTCCAAGTTTTGCAGCAATATCAAGAATATTTCGAATTCACACTTACTAATAATAAACTTATGGATTGTCATCATTCTTACAGAATGATTCATTATAATTTACACTTACTAATAATAAACTTATGGATTGTCATCATTCTTACAGAATGATTCATTATAATTTACACTTACTAATAATAAACTTATGGATTGTCATCATTCTTACAGAATGATTCATTATAATTCACACTTACTAATAATAAACTTGTGGATTGTCATCATTCTTACAGAATGATTCATTATAATTTTTTTGGCCGATCAGAAGAATCATTTTTAGTTATTAAATACAAATAAACTTCACTTTTTATTTAATAAAATTGGGAAATCGGGACTTTTGGCAGCTAATAAGAGAGCGAACATTGCGTTCAGTAAAGCACACAAGTGGTGATAGTTTGAAGCCGATCACAAGAGTAATTCTCCAATTATGGCAGTTTACAATGATTCGAAATTTCATTAACCCTTTTTGTTTTATTGATAAATTTCCCCTCTCCCCCGCCCCACACAAACTTTAGCGTGTACCTTCAAGGTGGTCAGCTGCGTCACACCTTCAAGGTGGTCAGCTGCGTCACACCTTCAAGGTGGTCAGCTGCGTCACACCTTCAAGGTGGTCAGCTGCGTCACGCATTGAAGACGTTCCTAAGAGGAAACTGCTAATGATTTTTTTTACATAACATTACATGCAATGCAACCGCAAACCGGCCACATGGGGATGAAAATGTTTAGCTCTAGATCTTTCGCACTCTCGTGCATTGTCAGAACCTCTGCAATGTTGCAAGATAGCAGCAGATAAGGGGAAATTCTCTGAAGCAAGACAGAAGGTATCAGTGATACCTTCTGTCTTGCCTCAGAGAACTTCTCCTATCTGTTGTTATTATCATAAAGCGCTAAACCCATAGGGGTCATACAGTTCTGCTCTCCTATCTGTTGATGTCCTGCAACAATGAATTGTTGGTGACGACGCACGAGTGTGTGAAGCATCTACGGCTAAAGACTTCCTTCTCCAGGTGGCTTCTGCATTATATTACATAGAAAATGATCAACTACACACCTGAATTTCTCTCTCTGCTGTTGGTGAATTAAGAGGCAGCTTTAATGAATGTTTGAAGCTGTATACCTGTGGCCAGGCCTCGCCCGGTCTGTGGCCAGGCCTCGCCCGGTCTGTGGCCAGGCCTCGCCCGGTCTGTGGCCAGGCCTCGAGCTATGCCAGAATGAAGTCAGTGGTTGCAACAGCTTGAGTCAGTGACGACATGCACTTCCTTATTGTTCCATTAATCTGACTCTAGTTACACTACATAAGCGTTGAAGGCTTCTCGCATTATGAGCGAAAAACTAAAAGTTGGAATTAAAAAAGAAATGAAAATCACTTAAAAATCCTCTCTGTGGATACCTAATAATAAACACTAAGTTTACCTTGTGACATCCTGCACACTACAACACTATATCTTCCCTCTGATTTTATCCACATGTCAATAGCGTGCATTACATTTCATTAACACTTAACAGGTAATATTGCGCACTGTAGCACACACATGCGGTCACTACCTCACCCAACACTAAACTGATCACAGTCACTGACTTGTAAGGTTGAGGCAGAACCACTGAACCAGCTTTCAGAACCACTGAACCAGCTCTCAGAACCACTGGTTCACCTGTCAAGTGTTTTGTCACATTTTAACGAGGCTGTTAGTGGTCAAGAGATATATCTGGAACTTATTTGAAGATATTTTGTTTATTAAGAGTTAATTTTTTTTATTTATATCACGAATTTTAACCTAAATAACTCCACTAATAAGCGAAACTCACCCGTGACGCCAACTCCAATTCGACCGTAGAAGACAGACAGACACACACACACACACACACACACACACACACACACACACACACACAGCTATGAATCGACTCCTGCAACCACAATTAGGTGAGTACAATTAGGTGAGCACACACACACACACACACAAATACACGTACACACATACACCACACACACACACAAACACAAATATTCAACACATCCCTTGAAAATGGGCAGTTACCTGAGGTATGGAAGAAGGCCAACGTAGTCCCCATCTTTAAAAAAGGAGACAGAAAAGAGGCACTAAACTATAGACCGGCGTCACATACATGTATAGTGTGCAAAGTCCTGGAGAAAATCATCAGGAAAAGAATGGTGGAGCACCTCGAGCTGAACAGGATAATAAACACCAGGCAGCACGGATTCCGGGAAGGCAAATCCTGTGTAACAAACCTCCTAGAGTTCTATGATAAAGTAACAGAGGTAAGGCAAGAGAGAGAAGGGTGGGACTACAGGAAGGCCTTCGACACAGTTCCTCACATGAGATTAGTAAAGAAGTTGGAGGAACAAGCACGTATAACAGGAAGGGCACTGGAATGGATCAGGGAATACCTCACAGGGAGGCAACAACGGGTCATGGTGCGTGATGAGGTATCACAGTGGGCACCTGTGACGAGCGGCGTTCCGCAGGGGTCAGTCCTAGGACCAGTGTTATTCTTGGTATATGTAAATGACATGACGGACAGGATAGACTCAGAAGTGTCTCTGTTCGCAGATGATGTGAAATTAATGAGGAGAATCACATCGGAGGAGGACCAAGCAGGACTTCAAACAGACCTGGACAAGCTTGACATCTGGTCTAGCAAATGGCTTCTCGAATTCAATCCCACCAAATGCAAAGTCATGAAGATCGGAGAAGGGCAAAGAAGACCGCTGACAGAGTACAGGCTAGGCGGACAAAGGCTACAAACCTCGGAAAAGGAGAAAGACCTTGGGGTGAGTATAACGACAAGCACGTCTCCGGAGGCACACATCAACCAGATAACTGCGGCAGCATATGGGCGACTGGCAAACCTAAGACTAGCGTTCCGTTACCTTAACAAGGACTCGTTTAAGACACTGTACACCGTGTACGTCAGGCCCATACTAGAATATGCAGCACCAGTCTGGAACCCACACCTGGTCAAGCACATAAAGAAACTAGAGAAAGTGCAAAGGTTTGCGACAAGGTTAGTTCCACAACTCAGGGGTCTGTCCTATGGAGAAAGGCTGAGGGAAATAGGACTAACAACACTGGAGGAAAGAAGGGTCAGAGGAGACATGATAACGACATACAAAATACTGCAGGGAATCGACAAGGTAGACAGTGACAGGATGTTCCAGAGAGGGAACACAGAAACAAGGGGACACAACTGGAAGCTGAAGACTCAGATGAGTCAAAGGGATGTCAGGAAGCATTTCTTCAGCCACAGAGTAGTCAGGAAGTGGAATAGTCTAGATAAAGATATAGTGGAGGCAGGAACCATACATAGTTTTAAGACAAGGTATGATAAAGCTCAGGGAGCAGGGAGAGCAGAGACCCAGTAGCAGACAGCGAAGAGGCGGGGCCAGGAGCTGAGTCTCGACCCCTGCAACCACAATTAGGTGAGTACAATTAGGTGAGTACACACACACACAGGAGCTGAGTCCGTACCCCTGCAACCACAATTAGGTGAGTACACACAGCTATGAATCGACCCCTGCAACCACAATTAGGTGAGTACAATTAGGTGAGTACAATTAGGTGAGCGCGCACACACACACAAATACACGTACACACATACACCACACACACACACAAACACAAACACACACACACACACACACAAAGACACACACAGACAAGCACGCGCGCGCACACACACACACAAACACATACACACACACATACACCACACACATGCACACCTATACACAGAGGTTTGTAACAAGACTAGTCCCTGAGCTAAGGGGTATGTGCTATGGGGAGAGGATACGGAAACTCAACGTGACGACACTGGAAGACAGGAGGACTATAAGGTATATAATAACCAAGTGCAAAATACTGAGGTGAACTAACAAGGTGGACAGGGACACAATGTTTCACAGATGGGAAATATGATAATAAAAAAGTCACAACAGGAAGTTGAAAGCTCAGATGAGTCAGAGGGATGTTAGGAAGCATTTCTTCAGCCGTAGAGTTGTCAAGAAGTGGAACAATCTGGAGAGTGATGTATTATTATTATAATTATTATCAAAGAAAGCGCTAAACCGACAAAGGTCATGCAGGGGAATAAACAGCTAGGTGGAGAGGGGATGAGAAGTGAGAGGACAAAAGGGCTGGAAGGGACGATAAGTTTGTATAGTAAAGCAGTTGCTGACAGTTAGTTAGTTAGTTTGATATCTTTATTATGCACCCCATACCCATCTGACAAAAAGTCAAAAAGTGATTGGAAGTCAAAGTCAGGAGCGTCTGCAAGAAGGGAAGATAAGGTAAGAGTGGCAGGGCGGCGGCGTCGGTGGAGATAAATCCTGCTAGCTCGTTGGTAAACCAGGTAATTCTCAAGAAAGTAAGGAACCGAAATAGGGACCCGACAAACCTCACAGAGGAATAGGGTGTTGTTCCATGAGATACCCATGGGTAAGGCGAGTATGGCCGATGCGGAGACGGAAGAGCGCAGTCTCCCGAGTACGGCAACGGTGGTAAGAAGTTGACCACAAACCTAAAAGCAGTTTAATAGAGTGTAATTTGTTTTGGTGCATGTCCGACCACCGTTGTTGCCAAAGGCCGTGAAGACTGGCAGAGATGACTGTAAAATAATCCCTGAATGGAATACCTCTATGGAAAACCGAAAGATCACGTTCCGCTGACCGCTCAGCAGCATCCGCCTGTTCATTGCCCTGCACATCAATGTGTCCAGAGACCAACAAAAACGACGTTTTTGTTTTTGCTAGCCACACGGCGCAACCATAGTTGAATACGAAGGACCAATGTATGAGGTGTATCAAATTGTTTAATGGCTTGTAAACCGCTAAGGAAATCTGAAATGATCACAAACGTTGAAGGAGATATATATGTAATACGGAGAAGCGCTATGAGGACAACATGGTCAGGGAACACCGCTACAAACCCAACACCGTCAGAAAATTTAGAACTATCTGTATAAACAGTGATGGCGCGCCGAACATATAATGGGCTTTTACTAACATATGAGAAGGAACACGAAGGTCATGAGAGCGGACAAAGTAACGAAGGTAATGAGCATCACGACGATCAAATAAGGAAGGAACATTGGCCTCTGGATTAAGGCTTTTAACAGGGGATGAACGAAAAGCACCAAGGCCCTGATGGTGAAGGGAATGTAACTTAGAAAGAGTTGTAGAAGCCGCAGAATAGACTTGGTCGTCATAATCCAGCTGGACAAGACTAAAGTAGAATGCAAAAGGAGAAGAGTCCGGCGATCTCCTCCCTATGAACGATGGGCAAGAGTTTTAAGGAGATTCAGCCGACCATGGCAAGCTGCCTTCAAAAAGGAAATGTGAGGTTTCCATGGTTGACATGTCAGGTTTCCATGTCAACCTTGTAAATACAATGGAATATCTGGGACAAGAGGACGTCTAGTGAAGGTAATGAAATGGGTTTTCGTACTAGAAAATTTAAATCCACGACAAGTGGCCCAATGGGAAACTCGGTCAATCGCATCCTGAAGGGATGCCGCTACTAGGCGACAGTCAGCGCCTGCGTAAGCTATAGCGAAGTCATCCACATAAAGTGATGACCAAATATGCGATAGAAGAACGGAAGGTAAGTCATTTATAGCCAAGAGAGAAAGGGTAGTGCTAAGGACACAACCTTGTGGGACTCCCTAGGCCTGAACAAAGTCTGAGGAAAGCGAGGCGCCAACTTGGACACGAAAATGAATTTCAGATAAGAAAGCAGCAAGAAAAATCGGTAGATTACCGTGGTGGCCTAAGGAGTGGGCCTGGGCTAAGGTGCTATACCTCCAAATGGTGTCATATGTCTTCTCGAGATCAAAAAAGACTGCTAGGACGGAGTGTTTATTAGCAAAGGCATTTCGCACATATATCTAAGTGGAGCAAGGGGTCCAAAGTAGAGCGGCCCTTGCAAAAGCCATATTGGCGAGGAGAAAGACTATTGCGAGTCTCCAAATACCATATCAGACGTCTATTCACCAATCTGGTTTGCGAAACGGTAGGACAATGGCAGATTTCCATCGTTGAGGGAGAACCCTTCGTGTCCAAATAAGATTGAAAAGACGCAAAAGGACTGTAAGGGCTACAGAATGTAGATGCTGTAGCATACAGATATGAATATCATCAGGCTCAGCTGTCGATGACTGGCAAGCAGAAAGAATGGACACATAGGGAAAGTCGAGGTAATGGTAGAAACGTAGTCTTGCCAACAAGTGCATTTAGAGTCACAGTGGGACCCTCCCCAAATATGATGGTGAGTGTTAAAATCACCTAACAACAAGATGGGCAGAGGCAGAGAAAAGATCAAAAACACAATATCCTAGATACAGAATGCACGGGAAGGGGAGAGATATAGAGAGCAAACTGTACACCATCTGTGAAAATAAATGAGCTGCAGCATAACAAAGACCTGTTGATACGGTATACCATCTCGCACAAGAAAGTGAACTCTCATTAAATGATTAATCAGGCAAGGGATCAGAAGAATGCAAGGGGACGAATAAGAGCTGAACGAATTTTGGGCTATTGTAACCCAACACATACTGGAGAAAACTAGGAGAGCAACACCTGGAGCTCTCCCCGATTACCCTAAGGCCACGAATATTCCATTGCAAATAAGTCATTATTCACAAAGACAGGTACGCCAACAAAATGAAGCGATAAAATCTATGGGCTAGTGAAGTCAATGTGTGGAGGAAATGGAAAGCGTGTAAGCAAGGAGGAATCGGAATGTTGTGAAGGAAAAGATTGCTACGAAGGTTGTGAAAAATAAGAGGGGTAGAAGGAGGCATGCCAGTGTCCATCGAGGGTTTCGTCTCCGCAATATAATCGGAGACAGCGTCAAGTGCCTCAGCAGTCAAGAAAGATGCCTATACCATGATTTCAGAGACAGGTGAGGTAGAGCAAGTAGAGATCGGGGAGACTATGGAGGGAACCAAAGAGGTCTCAGAGGGAAGGGAATTATGAATCTGGAGAGATGCAACCGGCGGGGACAGAAGTCCTGCGGTGGAACAGGAGAGGAAGGAGGCTGGAAGATGACTGGGGAAGAGGTCTTGAGGGAAACAGAAGAGGGGACTACACGAGGAGGGTGGTGAACCTCCACCTTCATGTGAGAGTTAGAAAGGGGGTGAGAACTAGGCACCGAGGCCGAAAGAAAACTGTTGGCAAATTGTAAGCACCGGAGGAATGCAAAGAGACTTAGGATTATGAGACAGTTTCAACTTCGCAGGTGATAGACGCGAAGAAGGTGCAGGCATGCGAGGCCTTGCAGACTGAGAAACTAGGAGGCGAGAAAATGTAGAAGTAGGAATAGGTAAGGAGGTGGGGGTTTCAGAGGGTAAAACCGCAAAAGAATGAGACGGGGGTGACCCCAGAAGACACGAGACTGGAGGAGCTGTTAGGAGGGGGGACCACCAAGGTTGGAGGTCTCCTAGCTACTCGAGAAAAAGGAACACAAGGAAGATTTCCCTGAAGGCGGAGCTGAGAGACAGCCATAGCATAAGTAAGGCCTTCGCTCTTCTTAAGACAACGGATTTCTCGTTCATTAAGATAGACCTGACATCAGCGGGAAAGAGAAGGATGAGGTTCAATGCAACTGAGACAAGTGGGGGGAAGGCTGCAAGATGTATCGGCATGATCTGTGGCACCGCAGACCGGGCACTCCGCCGCAGATCTGCAGTATTTAGCGGGGTGTCCAAAGCGCCAGCAATTTCAACACTATTGGGGAGTAGGGACCACTTTACGGACCTCTAGTCGATGGCCCACGATATAAAAGGAGGACGGGAGTTCACGGCAGTCAAAGGTTAGGTTAAGCGGGCGATGTTACTGGGAAAGCGCCTCCGCCCATGAGCGGGCAGGACATATGTATCCACTTTGAGAATTGAAAGGTCCTGAAGGGCTAATTGCTCCAAAATATAAATTATTAGTGACTCAAAGCTAATATGTACATAATACGTAGTGGAGAATAGTACTGTGCACATGTTCTGGACACGTATCTCTGAGTAGTGGTTTGAAATGCCGAGCCTTTGTTGATGATGATGGGGGGGGGGTGGAAAGGTGGACGTGACCCCAACACGAGTAGAGATTCTTACGAACAGAGGTACTATGATCCTCTGACCACCATAACACTTGTGAAGCAGTTGAGTCGCCAGTAAAGAACCATCATGAAACACTGGAGTTATGAACGGGGAACGGCTGCTAGAATGGTGTGTAGCTGATTGTGTGTTGCTACGAGTGGAAGGGGACCAGTGTAGGTAGAGATGTCAGACTGACACTCTGATCTTGTCAAGGTCTATGCTGCCCCTCTTATCTCGCCTGTGTCAGATGACCCGAGGCGACAATCAAAACTAAAATAAAGAAATACAAAATTACACACCACTAGAGAAATCACTCACATGACAGTCTTACAGCCTTTTATGGTGAGGATTAAATGATGTTACACTACTTAAGTCCAAATCAGGACAGAAAGAATTTGCAGCATAAAGATATAAACAAGAGTGAAGCTCTTATTGAAACCCAATTAACCCAAACACATAATAAATTAAACAAGAGCTGAACGAATACTTTCAGATTTGATGGGAGCCGCAGGGCAAGTGACTGACCACCGGTCGGCGAGACACTCTTCACCTCCCACCGGGTGCAGAAGGGCGGGGAAGGGGGGGTAGCGGGAACGATGCACCTACCTAACAAACATACTGCCCTACAAACTACCACCACCTTTCATTCATACTTCCACCCTTACTATCTAATGAACCTTTCCCCTCACATTGATCCGGAGAGGTTAACTTGTAAATCGGAATGAAATTAATTTTTATATCATGCAAAAGTCAGATTATGTAATACATACTAACACCTCAATCTATATAATAACAGGTTAACATAGTAAGATATTTCAGATACTACTATTTACGATTTTTTTTCTATGTTGGTCATCAGCACCTCTTTAAGGGGGGCTCCTTGTCGTGGTAAAGAGGCTATCGGTCTGAGGAATTGGACCTCTTGGTCTTCTTCCTCAGACCGAACCTAATTACCCCCCAATCCCCCCCTCCCTTTTTCCCATCTTCCCCATCCTCCCTTTTCCCTTTCCTCCTCCTCCTCCCCAGCCCTCCCTTATTTCCTTCCCAGTTTTACCCTGGGAGCTTCTCTCCTCAGGCATTCTAGTTCCTAGGTAGGGGGAAGGGTATCGTGGTCCATCCCATTCCGTTGAGGTCCTTGGCGGTGTAGTTTGCCGTGGAATCTGGATCGCCTGGGGATGTCCCGATCCCTCTCCGGTCACCCGGGGGGTGGCCTTGGGTATCTTTCGGGCGACGGGTGTATCTCTGGAGGCCACCTTTCGGATTCCGGGGGTGGTGGCCAAAGGCGGTATGCTTGTGGCGGATATCCGCCGCCTCTCTTTTGTCCGCCGAGATGGCTCGGTGGATGTGAGGTTGCTATCCCGGATTGCTGGTTTACTGGCATGAAGGGTAGGGTATGGCACGGGTTCCATGCTGCATCTGCACCACTTGCGGTGTTGAGGTCCTCTTGGGCACGGAGGGGAATTAACGCTTACTTTCATTCCTCCTAGGAGCTATTCCTCCACGTTCCCCCCCTTTTTTTTATTCTTTTTTTTTATTTTTATTTTATTTTCTTCTTTCTTTTTTTTTTTTCTTAAAAATAAAAAGAAAGAAGTAACCTAACCATAGCTGACCCAATCCATGAACCCACTACCCCCGGGCCCCTTCCTGATACCGCACTCACTACTGACCCTGCCTCGTTAACGGATGACTCTTTGGACACCTCTCATGCCCCTGTACCTCTTGCTGGTGCTGGTTCGTCACCTGCTTCAGGTACCAGGGTCCCGACTGGCCCTTTCGATACGTCTGACCTTCGCTCTTCTCTGACCTTGATTCCAGCTTCTCCCTCGACGGTGCGGCAATTTTCGAATCGCTCGCCCGTCTCC
Source organism: Cherax destructor (assembly GCA_009830355.1). Lineage (NCBI taxonomy): Eukaryota > Metazoa > Arthropoda > Malacostraca > Decapoda > Parastacidae > Cherax > Cherax destructor. Next base: position 29,825 of record WNWK01007699.1, on the reverse strand, counting down.
CATCGGACCACCCCCGGTCCCACACAAAAACGACCAAGACCCACACATGACGATTCGACACTCCCTTCTCGTTCATCGCAGAAACAACCAGCTCGTCACGCACTCCCCTTAAACTCTCTGTTTCAAACTACTCAATGGACGAAGTTTTTTACTCTGCGACCGACTTCTCCTAATACCTATCTTTCAGACCATAGTATTGGTAAAGCTCTGCTACGCCATGTTGGTAAAGACATCTCATTTCACGCTCTCAAGAGCGGCACTCGCATCATCACGGTCCAGAATGCTGGCCAAGCTCGCGATCTTTCTCTTCTTACGACCATTGACACTACACCTGTTACTATTGACAAGCACCATTCCCTCAATTCTTGTTGTGGTTCTGTCATTTTGCCCCACACCATTGTCCAACGGAATTTCCAGACATGTGGTGATGACATTTTCGAGCAGCTTGAGCTCCAAGAACTCCCTATCCTTAAAGTTGACACTTTTGTCCTCCCAGCCAATAAGCGAAGACGTTATCCTTGCAATATAGCTCGTTTAACGTTTGACTGCCGAGAACTGCCACCTTCGGTCTACATCGCAGGTCAACGTTTACAAGTTCGAAAGGTGACCCCTACACGGCAGCAGTGTAGAAACTGCTGGCGTTTTGGTCATCCAGCAAAATATTGCAGGTCCATGGCCGAATGCCCAGTCTGTGGTGCTGACGACCATGCCAGTTTTGAACTTATTGGAGCCTGTATTGGGGGCAATAGTACTAATAGTAGTAGTAGAAAAGGTAGAAAGTAGAAGCAGAAATAGTAGTAAAGGAGTGGTAGTCGAAGTAGTAGTATAAGAGGTGGAATCAGTATAATGACAAGAAAATCGAGCACCGCAGGAATGCTAAGGACCCACACGGGGTAGGACCAAAATCACAGGGGATGTGGGAGACAGCTGAAGGACAGAACACACTTGGCAGAAAAATGGAGAAACTGGCCGCTTTCTTTCTGACAGACTTTAAGAGCACAAAATATGTTAGATTCTGCGACTCCAATAATGCAATTTTCTGTCATGTTAGAGATCACAGTCATCCTACCGACTGGTCCTCTGCCAAAACTGTCTATCTTACTTCTAACCTTCACAACCGTCGTCTTGTTGAATCATCTCTTATAAACAACTTTCCTTGTATGAATATTAGTCGTGGCTTTGTCTCCGTAGACGCCTTCCTCTCTCCTTACAGTGTCCAGACTTCATAACACTCGTGACTTCCCTCCCTACCACTTCTCCTTTCATATTTACTTCATCTTTTCCATTTTTCAGCTTAGTTTGTTTTGTCTTTCAGTAAACTCCACCCCCTCCCCCTAAGTTTTTGGTGCTACACCTTGTGGGTCCTTAGCTCTTCTGCAGTGCTCCTTGTGGGTCCTTAGCTCTCCTACAGTGCTTTCTGTGGGTCCTTAGCTCTCCTGCAGTGCTCTTTGTGGGTCCTTAGTTCTCTTGCAGTGTTCCTTGTGGGTTCTTAGTTATCCTGCAGTGCTCCTTGTGGGTTCTTAGTTATCCTGCAGTGTTCCTTGGGGGTTCTTAGCTCTTCTGCAGTGTTTCTTGTGGGTCCTAAGCTCTCCTGCAGTGCTTCTTTTTCTTGTCTTACACTTTTACTACTACTACTACGACTACCACTCCTTTATTATTTTTGTCTATTCTGCTATTATTACTACTACTACTACTGCCTCCCTTCACTACCCGTTCTATCTCTTGTGGCACAAATTACTCCCACTTCTACTTCCACCACCATCATTACCACTTCCACTACTTCTCTTTCCTCCTCTCTTCCTCCCGTCACTGTCCTCCTCGTGTATATATACTGGTTCACTCACTCTCTTCATAAGTTTTTCTCTCTCCCATGTCCGGGTTATTTGTGTATGAGCTGAAGATGTTATATGTCCGGTGTCTACACTCTATAATGAAGTGATGAGAAATGTGAAGTTTAGAAAATACTTGTTCGATGAAAGAGAATTCTTCCTCATAAGGAAGAACTTATGATAACGCCACGTTTAGTTTTGGTGTTGTGGTGAGAGTACAAGTGGAGAAGATCGTGATGGTTGGTGGGTTTTCGGTAGACTTTAAAACGAAGCTTTTACAACAGCTGAACCTCTTGCCAGGAAACTTCTTCAACGTTATCCTAAACACCAACAAACCTACTGGCCCATGCTAGGCAGGTCTTTCTCAACTCCAACCTCTTCTGAGGAATCAACTTCAACATTCTCCACCTGACTCTTCACATCATTATGCTACGCATATATACTCACGTACCTGCACAGGTACATCTGTGTGTGACCTGTGGGCGAAACGTTGTCAATAAAGAATCGCATTATGTTACATGTGTGTTTATTTTTCCATCGTGTCGGTAATGTATAACATTTATCTCCATGTTATGTTAATATCTTATTTACATAATATTACATAATAAAATATGATATGACAAAATAAAACATAGCATAATATAACAACCCTCCCTACCAAGAAAAAAGAACAGTATAAAAAAACATAGAAAGCTTAGTGGTCAAGTTGGATCATCGGGAGGTAATGTGTGTTGAGTCACCAGGTCGAGTCTTCATGGAATACTTCTAACTTACATTTTTATTGTCATTCAGGCTGTTGTTATCTGCGTGTAGTTATTCATACACAATAAACTCAACAGTTGTGATATATGCTGTTACTACTATGAGATATAATTCCACAGTGTTGCATAAATTAAGAGTTTGAGACCACTGTTAGTCTCAGAGTTTGTTCTGAGTTACCAGACCCGGCCACCTGGAGGTAAGTGGTTCATCTTTAATTAAGGTCCACTCACCCACTTACTCTGTCAGAAGTTCCTGAAGGAATACCTTTAAGTGCTTTAACGTTAAATATAACTGAGTCTTCCTCTTCTGTACAGGCAAACTTCTCACTATAGTAAAATAGTTAAAACACTTGGAATAGTTGGGATCAGTTCCATAACTAAATAATGACTCTTCTGATATATTTAGACAACGATGTTTGATGTCACTGTGACTCTTAGATAACAATGTGTGATGTCACTGAGTCTTAGATAACGATGTGCGATGTCACTGAGTCTTAGATAACGATGTGTGATGTCACTGAGTCTTAGATAACGATGTGTGATGTCACTGAGTCTTAGATAACGATGTGTGATGTCACTGAGTCTTAGATAACGATGTGTGATGTCACTGAGTCTTAGATAACAATGTGTGATGTCACTGTGAGTCTTAGATAAGGATGTGTGATGTCACTATGGGTTTTATACAAGGATGTGTGACATCACTTATGTCTAGGGAACGAATACGAGAGGAGAGTTATTAAATGGAGAGTTAGAGGTATCGGGAAGATGGAGGGAATATTTTGAGGAGTTGTTAAATGTTGATGAAGATAGGGAAGCTGTGATTTCGTGTATAGGGCAAGGAGGAATAACATCTTGTAGGAGTGAGGAAGAGTCAGCTGTGAGTATCGGTTAAGTGGATGAGGCAGTGGATAGAATGAAAGGGGGTAAAGCAGCTGGGATTGATGGGATAAAGATAGAAATGTTAAAAGCAGGTGGGGATATAGTTTTGGAGTGGTTAGTGTTTTTATTTAATAAATGTATGGAAGAGGGTAAGGTACCTAGGGATTGGCAGAGAGCATGCATAGAGAGTGTAAAAAGTATAGGGGAATAAGTCTGTTCAGTATACCTGGTAATGTATATGGTATAATTATTATTGATAGAATTAAGAGTAAGACGGAGAGCAGGAAAGCAGATGAACAAGGAGGCTTTAGGAAGGGTAGGGGGTGTGTAGACCAAGTGTTTACAGTGAAACATATAGATGAACAGTATTTAGATAAGGGTAAAGAAGTTTTTGTGGCATTCATGGATTTGGAAAAGGCGTATAAAAGTGGGGAAAATGTGGCAGATGTTGAAAATGTATGGAATAGGAGGTAGGTTACTGAAAGCAGTGAAGAGTTTTTACGAGGATAGTGATGCTCAGGTCACAGTATGTATGAAGGAGGGAGATTATTTCCCAGTAAAAGTAGGCCTTAGACAAGGATGTGTGATGTCACCATGGTTGTTCAATATATTTATAGATGGAGTTGTAAGAGAAGTGAATGAGAGGGTCTTGGCAAGTGATATGGAGTTAAAAGATAAAGAATCTAACACAAAGTGGGAGTTGCTACAATTGCTCTTTGCTGATGACACTGTGCTTTTGACAGATTCTTAAGAGAAGTTGCGAAGGTTGGTGGATGAGTTTGGAAGGGTATGTAAAAAAGGAAATTAAAAGTGAATATAGGAAAGAGTAAGGTGATGAGGATAACAAAAATTTTAGGTAACGAAAGACTGAATATCAGATTGTAGGGAGAGAGTATGAAGGAGGTGAATGTATTTAAATATTTAGGATTGGACGCGTCAGCAGATGGGTCTATGAAAGATGAGGTGAATCATGAAATTAGCGAGGGGAAAAAGGTGAGTGGTGCACTGAGGAGTCTGTGGAGACAAAGAACATTATCCATGAAATCAAAGAGGAAAATGTATGAGAGTATAGTTATACCAACGCTCTTATATGGATGTGAAACATGGGTGGTGAATGTTGCAACAAGGAGAAGGCTGGAGGCAGTGGAGATGTCATGTCTATAAATTAGACACATATGCAACACTTGGGTATCTTTATTGAGGAAACGTTTGCCACACAGTGGCTTCATCAGTCCATACAAAGGAGAAACGTGAAGAACAGGAGGAGTTTATCAGTCCCTCAACCTTGAGTCGATGTTGTCAGTCCATCATTCTCTTCAAGACTGATGGACTGACAACATCGACTCAAGGTTGAGGGACTGATTACCTCAAACTCCTCCTGTTCTTCACGTTTCTCCTTTGTATGGACTGATGAAGCCACTGTGTGGCGAAACGTTTCCTCAATAAAGATACCCAAGTGTTGCATATGTGTCTAATTTATAACTTGTCGGTTCTCTGAACCATTCATCTACATGTCATGTCTGAGGGTAATGTAGAGAACCCGTAGTTTGGAAATTAGAAGGAGGTGCGGGATTACCAAAACTATTATACATGTAGAGAGGATGGAACGAAATAGAATGACTTCAAGAGTGTATAAATCTATAGTGGAGGGATGGCGGGGTCGTGGTCGGTCTAAGAGGTTTTGTGTGTGAGAGGCTTGGACTTCCAGCAAGCATACGCGACTGTGTTAGATAAGAGCGAATGGAGAAAATGTTTTTAGGACTTGACGTGCTGTTGGAGTGTGAGCTAGGTAACATTTATGAAGATAGGCCGGACTTGAGTCCTGGAGAGGGAAAGTAAAGAGCCTGCACTCTAAAGGAGGGGTGTTAATACTGCAGTTTTATAATTGTAATGTGAGGGCTCCTCTGGCAAGATAGTGATGGAGTGAATGATGATGAAAGTTTTTTTTTTCGGGTCACCCTGACTTGGTGTGAAATGGCCGATGTGTTAATAAATAAATAAAAAAAACATTTCTACAAGTACATGATACAATTATTACAGACCTAACTGACATACTGTATGGAGAGCCCCTGTTTATGCAGACCATAAACACCCGACTGTTTCACCAGTGACGGGATCCATCCATGTTAACAAGTGATAACAATAACTACTTAGTCAACAAGTGATAACAATAACTACTTAGTCAACAAGTGATAACAATAACTACTTAGTCAACAAGTGATAACAATAACTACTTAGTCAACAAGTGATAACAATAACTACTTAGTCAACAAGTGATAACAATAACTACTTAGTCAACAAGTGATAACAATAACTACTTACTACTAGGTCAAAAAGTGATAACAATAACTACTTACTACTAGGTGAACAAGTGATAACAATATACTTTCTTAGGTCAACAAGTGATAACAATAACTACTTACTACTAGGTCAAAAGTGATAACAATAACTACTTACTACTAGGTGAACAAGTGATAACAATAACTACTTACTACTAGGTGAACAAGTGATAACAATAACTACTTACTACTAGGTCAACAAGTGATAACAATAACTACTTACTACTAGGTCAACAAGGAGGAACACGTGTAAGCACTGAACACGTTTCCTTACACTGTAGCCCAGGTGAAACTAATAATAATTATTGTTTATAAATATATATAATATTATAGTAGTATGTGTACTATACTGTCGTACCACAGTCAGCTCAATCTACTTACCAGGTGCCAGTGAGGCCATCCACTTACTGTGTCTTGATATTCTCCCACTTCCTAGTCCTACACTTAGAATCTTACCCTTTCCCAGGTTCAGTGTCCAGGAGTCCATCTGTGTCCCCTCAGATATTCTCCCTTCCCCACTTCCCATCCTACATCAGTAATCTTACCTTCCAGGTTCATGTGTCCAGGAGTCCATCTGTGTCCCCTCAGATATTCTCCTTCCCCACTTCCCATCCTACACTCAGTAATCTTACTTGTTTCAATGTATCCAGGATTCATCGTGCCCTCAGTATTGTCTTATTCCCATCTCACCTCAGAGATCTGAGTTCCCAGGTCACTGTCCAGGAGCTCCACTCTGTGTCTCAGATATTCTCCCCCCACTTCCTGTCCTACACTCAGTAATCTTACCTTCCCCAGGTTCATGTGTCCAGGAGTCCATCTGTGTCCCCTCAGATATTCTCCCTTCCCCACTTCCCATCCTACACTCAGTAATCTTACCTTCCCCAGGTTCATGTGTCCAGGAGTCCATCTGTGTCCCCTCAGATATTCTCCCTTCCCCACTTCCTATCCTACACTCAGTAATCCCAACTTTTGCATCTAAGCCTTCCCCGGGAATTCATCCGTGGGCCCCCGGATGTCTTCCCTTCCCTTGAAGTCTGGGTGATGCCTCACCCAGTCCTACCCCCGGTCCGTGGTCAGCAAGTCCCACCCCAGGTCTGTGGTTCCAAGTGTTCATCCATACACCCTTCACCACTTTCCTGAGGTCAGCAGTCCCACCCCAGGTCCGTGGCTCCAGGTATTCACCCTTCACCACTTCCCTGAGGTCAGCAAGTCCCACCCCAGGTCCGTGGCTCCAGGTATTCACCCTTCACCACTTCCCTGAGGTCAGCAGTCCCACCCTAGGTCCGTGGCTCCAGGTATTCACCCTTCACCACTTCCCTGAGGTCAGCAGTCCCACCCCAGGTCCGTGGCTCCAGGTATTCACCCTTCACCACTTCCCTGAGGTCAGCAGTCCCACCCTAGGTCCGTGGCTCCAGGTATACACCCTTCACCACTTCCCTGAGGTCAGCAGTCCCACCCCAGGTCCCTGGTTCCAAGTGTTCATCCATACACCCTTCACCACTTTCCTGAGGTCAGCAGTTTTAGCCACCCTTGAAGCACTGTCCATATATGATATTACTACACAAGTGTATTAATATCAGTATACGAAGGTAGATGTTATTACAGAGGAGGACACGCAGAAAATCTGCGCTCTGTAATAACATCCACCTGGACAGACCCGAACGTCGACTACCTGAGACAAGAGAGATCTCTATCCCAGTTAGCCCACCAAGGAGTGGCCACTAGTGTAAATTTGGAACATATATTTATATTTAATATTGTACCTATGTCAGTTATTAGCTTGTTCAATTATTTAGTGGTGTAAGTGTATTTGTGAACGTTTTTATGTACGTAGATTAGTATAGGTGTGCGAACCTTTGTGTTACCTGCATGATAACTGTAATTAATTGTTATCAGTTACCTTTTTGCCCTCGTTATTTATATTTATTTTCATAGTACGCAAAGGTTCACCAGCGCGCAGTCTTCTGTACACTCAATTCTGTATTTCCACATATACATCCTACACACATACGTCACACGTACAGACGCACGAATAAAGCAACACACACACACACACACACACACACACACACACACACACACACACACACACACACACACACACACACACACACACACACACACACACACAATCATCTGTATCAAACATACACATACATTTATTCAACAATGCATATAATTCTCTCCTTTCAGTATTTCTAGTATGTAAACACAAATACACACGCACCCACACCTCACATTTCTACTTCTACGCAATTTATCCCTATCTTCATGCTTAAAAAAAATAAAGTGTGTGTTTTTTTACATGTTGGAAAATATCTGACATTTTACCTCACATAAATCAAAAACTAATTACGATATCTCAAAAAACTTATCGACATTAATTAATACAACCTTTCTTTTATGTTGTCTGTGAGTTTCATTTCATTCCTATGATTATTAACGGTTCCAGTCCAATATATAGATGAATAACTTACTTCTGAGATAATCCGCCCCGAAGGTCGCGCAAGAAAAATAAAATTCCAGGAGCAAAATAGCATTTTTCTCAGCTTTATCTTGCATTACGAGTGTATATCATAGTTAGCCCTGTTTGTTTTCTTTAATACAAGTCCCCTAGAGTGAGAATGGCACCCCCCAGGAACACCAACACGAACTGATGTAATATTTATACTTTGGAGGCGGTGCCAGGCGGCGATCATATTATGCCACATATTATTCATTCTGGAGTATTTACTATGGTTATTTGTTATTTATATTGCCTATTATGTCATAATAGATCAATTGTGATAGATATAAAAGCCGTAGTATTGATAATAGCGTTATAATGAAGCATATTTCCCGGCTATCCTGGTTCCTGATTTGCTGGAAGTCTTCTTATAAGCTCCGCCCACTCTGTTTTGATGCCAACTCGTCAATTATTATATAAGTAAGAATACTACAAGAAATTAAGGAAAAAAATCGGGAAAAAAATACGAAAATTCACGAAATGTCAGCCGGCCTACTTCGGTTGTTGGCGTCACCATATGTTATAAACGACTATAATTCCTTGCAGGAATGTCGTAGAACAATGATTCTTGTACCATTGTGTAGCCAGAGAATTACTCTATTTCTCAATATGGTTAACTCAATTTTCAATTTTTTTTCGAAAAAATTTTCTCGCGCGCCGCGTAGGCTGGTAAGGCCCCTTAAAGATGAAAATAAAAGAAAATATAAGATTATGAATGTTGTTTTACAATATACTGAAGACTTTCATTGTTAGAGAAGTAAGAATGTCGGAAGTCTGAGACATTTTTGAATCAGACAATCAGGAAAATTTCATGACTTATCTTAAGAAAAGTAAAGAGTAGTCATAATTAATATAGACGTCTGACTCACTCATCACAACATCACTTCTCTCACCTCCTCTATATTGACAGGGAAAACATTCACCATCACACACACCAAATAAAAACTTTCTGAGACGAATATAAACTATACCATCTCAGGAGACGCCATCTCTTGGCAAAAAAAAAAAAAAAAAATTTGGCTGCTCCTTTGTTAATGTGTCTGATATTGTTTATATTGTCAAGTATTGCCATATATGAATCGTAGTATATTTTACGCCATGAATGTCATGTTATTTAATACAAGTTTTTTGATTGTTACCTGATGATAATATCTGCCTGACTGACCAGTGTGCAGTTTCTAGTAATTTAAAATACTACTTTATACTGTGATGTGTGAATGTTGTGGTACACTATTTTGTGTTCGTATGTTAGAATTATATTATACCTGAGATGTGGACGCCATTGTTAATGTTGTTTCAGCAACCAGAGCTGATAAAGCTAACGTAGTCTTCTTACGGGCACTTTTAAGCCTTATCTTTCATATCAAGATTCGTGAGAGTCTTCTCTGCTTTATCTACAAGTGATTAAATATTGTTCCTTCTTCGTATAATGATATCTTTCAAAATGAATGTCTTGAGAACACTGAAAACTATCACTCCCATCTTTTGTTTTCAAATTACTGAAATAAACTGAAATACTATTTAGTAGAATTTTACAACGTTTTTGAGAGTTCAGATGTTTTTGAGAATGTTGTGAGTTTGTGTCATGGAGTTTGTGTCATGGAGTTTGTGTCATGGAGTTTGTTGTGAGTTTGTGTCATGGAGTTTGTTGTGAGTTTGTGTCATGGAGTTTGTGTCATGGAGTTTGTGTCATGGAGTTTGTTGTGAGTTTGTGTCATGGAGTTTGGAGTGGGGTATATGTTCGTATGTACACTCTTTGTCACACACAACCCGCACATATAAAAAGAGAGGAGCTTACGACGACGTTTCGGTCCGACTTGGACCATTTACAAAGTCACACCGAAGTCGGACCGAAACGTCGTCGTAAGCTCCTCTCTTTTTATATGTGCGGGTTGTGTGTGTCTTGTTCCAGTCACGGTATTGTGCCTTTTTTGTTATTTACACTCTTTGTCTTAACATTTAAAAAATGATTGAAGGTTGTGGACAATGTTGTATATATCTATTTTAATGAAATACAATATGCGGTTTATGGCGTTTATTGAGACGACGGTTCGTCTACCAGGGACATTATCAGTCACTGATGGATAAAGTCCTGGTTGATTTTAACAATATTTGATGGATAGATAAAGTCCTGGAAGACTTCATCAATGCCTGATAGATTGATAAAGTCCTGGAGGAAGAAAGGTCTTCTCAGTAAATACCAGACTTCACTTACCGTCTTAGTCACATACGTGTCGGTATATTTTACCACTAATGTACATTTATGTGCGCATATGTGTGATACAGAGAAATGAACGTGTTGGTGTATGTGTAGGTTGTATGTGTAGATGCGTAAATGAGGTTGAAAACATGTGTGTCTACCCCTGTGGATCTTTGCATGTCACCAAAATACAAACAATTAATAACAAAAAACAAACCTGATTAACATGTACAGTTGTTTTCACGGAAGTAGACAAATAAATAAAAACACGGACACTCATCTACTTGCAATAAAACATTAACAAAAACACTTACTCAACTACATAATTGAGAAAATGTATCTACTATTAAAAATTAATGCAACATAAATAAAAGTCCAAAATTTTCTATAATTAGCCTCTCCTGGGTGGGTGAGCTGTGTGGCAGCTTGGTCTCGTCTAGCTGGTGTACGGTCGTGGCTGTCTTGGTGGGTGTAATTACTGGACGCAGTTTTCTGTGTGTCACCTCCAGTAATTCCACCCACCTGGACAGTCTCTACCGTAGACCAGCTAGACAAGACCAAGTTCCATGCAACAAGGTCACTGGGGGTGGCAACTGCTGACTCTGGGAAGTGGGGAAGGGAATCCACATGAGGTGACAAAGTGGACTCCTGGAGACACTGATCCAGGGAAGGCACCGCTGACTAGGAAAGTGGGGAAGGGAGTCCACTCAGGTGACACAGTGGACTCTTGGAGACACTGATCCGGGGAAGGGACCGCTGACCTTAGGTAAGTGGAGAAGGGAAGACATCCGGGAGCGAACGGATGGATTCCTGGATACATGAACTTGGGGAAGGTTGTTGTTGAGGCTGACCTTGGGGAAGTGGGGAAGGGGAGACATCCGGGAGCGAACGGATGGATTCCTGGATACATGACCCTGGGGAAGGCAAGAATACTAGCAGTTGAGGCTGACCTTGGGTAAGTGGGAAGGGAAAACATCCGGCGGTACACGGATGGATTCCTGGATACATGAACCTGGGGAAGGCAAGATACAGGTGGTGAGACTTACCTGGAAGGAGAAGGGAGACATCCGGGGGCCCACGGATGGATTCCTGGACACATGAACCTGGGAAAGGCGAGTGGGGGATGGACCTTAAAGACGAACCACTGTCCAGTGGAAGTCTGACTCAGAGATAATCTGAGGCTGAAGTGGGCGCAAATAATAATTTTGCATATATTATTTATAATTTATATGAGTAATGTGTAATGAGTAATGTGTGAGGCGGTGAGTAAGTGGACTGCAGGTTCAATATTCAGTGTAAGGTGGTAAGTGGACTGAAGGTTCAATATTCAGTGTAAGGTGGTAAGTGGACTGAAGGTTCAATATTCAGTGTAAGGTGGTAAGTGGACTGAAGGTTCAATATCAGTGTAAGGTGGTAAGTGGACTGAAGGTTCAATATTCAGTGTAAGGCGGTAAGTGGACTGAAGGTTCAATATCCATTGTGAGGCGGTAAGTAAGTGGACTGAAGGTTCAATATTCAGTGTAAGGCGGTAAGTGGACTGAAGGTTCAATATCCATTGTGAGTCATGGGGTAAGTGGAGAGTAATGGTACTGGGAAAAGGTTCAATCATGAATAATCAGGACCTGGAGGCAAATCATTTTGGAAATTCTAGAAAAACATGCCAAAACTCATTCAAACATATATATATACATACATACAAACACACAATCAAACCCACACACACACACATACACACTGGCCAGGCTTCAAACACCTTTTATTGTACAGCAATAAAGGAATGGAACAGACTGCCTGCACATGTCAAAGCCAATCATAGCATGAGCCAGATCAAGAAGAGAGCCAAAAGGTACCTAATGAATGTTGCGACAGAAATGTACCTAATGAATGTAGCGACAGAAAGGAAGGAGAATGATTTTTTTTATTTTTTTAGGTAACATACATGTAAATGTAAATAACTCTTTTTACCTTATTTCTAGTATATATTATATAAACCTATATCTCCTACGGTGTGACTTTTTTTGGGTTATCCTGGGTTCTCTACACATATGCTGCTATGTATGATAATCTATGTAACTTTATTTGTGTATACCTGAATAAACTTACTTACCAACCCATACACACATACACACACATTCAAACACACACACACACATACAAACCCACACACACATACACACACACACATACACACACACACACACACACACACACACACACACACACACACACACACACACACACACACATGTTAGGAAGTATTTCTTCAGTCACAGAGTAGTCGGGAAGTGGAATAGCTTGATAAGCGATGTAGTGGAGGCAGGTTCCATACACAGCTTTAAGAAGAGGTATGATAAAGCTCATGGCGCAGGGAGAGTGACCCAGTAGCGGCCAGTGAAGAGGCGGGGCCAGGAGCTATGTCTCGACCCCTGCAACCACAACTAGGTGAGTACAAACACACACATACACACACACATACAAACACACACACATACCAACACTCACACACACAATCCTACATGAACATACACTCACACACACACACACACACACATACATACAAACACACACACATACTAACACTCACACACACAATCCTACATGAACATACACTCACACACACACACACACATACATACAAACACACACACATACCAACACTAACACACACACAATCATACATGAACATACACTCACACACACAATCCTACATGAACATACACTCACACATTCCAAACTGAATCAACATATACACATGCAAATGTTCTCAAACGACTATTCAAATTAAATTAAGGAACTTATAGATGAAAATATTTTGCAATAGAATTATGAATAAAAGAAGATGGTGAATGTTGTTATACAGTTTTTTGAAGACTTCCATTGTTAGAGATGTAAGAATGTGGGAAGTTTTGAATCATCTTAAGAAAAGTAAAGAGTAGCCATAAATAATATAGACGTCTGACTCACTCATCACAACATCACTTCTCTCACTTCCTCTATATTGACAGTGAAAACATTCATTATCACACACACCAAATAAAAACTTTCTGGGAGAATATAAAATATACCATCTCAGGAGACGCCATCTCTTGGCTTGCGTCTTTTTTAATGTCCTTTATATTGTCAAGTATTGCGATGTATGAATATATAAATATAATTTAGTGTTCCATGTTATGGAAAACTAAATTATATTAAATTTAATCTCAGTTTTTTTATAATATCTGACAGACAATTGTGCAGTTTTTAGTAATTTAATAAATACTAACTAAATTAAATATCAGTGGTTTAAACTTGAAGAGTGTCATGACCTCCAGGATGTTGTGAGTGTCATGACCTCCAGGATGTTGTGAGTGTCATGACCTCCAGGATGTTGTGAGTGGTATGACCTCCAGGATGTTGTGAGTGTCATGACCTCCAGGATGTTGTGAGTGTTATGACCTCCAGGATGTTGTGAGTGTCATGACCTCCAGGATGTTGTGAGGGTCATGACCTCCAGGATCTTGTGAGTGTCATGACCTCCAGGATGTTGTGAGTGTCAGCACCTCCAGGATCTTGTGAGTGTCTCGACCTCCAGGATGTTGTGAGTGTCATGACCTCCAGGATGTTGTGAGTGTCATGACATCTGGGATGTTGTGAGTGGCATGACCTCCAGGATGTTGTGAATAACACGACCTCCAGGAGGTTCTGAGTGGCATGAATTACAGGAGGTTGTGAGTATATCAACTACAATAAACAATAATTCTTATAATGAGAATGCTAAACTCTACGAATATTTAATAAATTGGTAATAAAAATAAGTAATTTTTCAAGATATGTTTTTTATAAGTTAATAATAATAATAATAATAATTATAATAATAATAATAATAATATACACCCTATCGGGTGTATATTAATATTATTATTATTATTATTATTATTATTATTATTATTATTATTATTATTATTATTATTATTATTATTATTATTATTTATTATTAATATTAATGTTGAATTTTCTTTTAATCTCAATTTTAGAGACTAAAATTGTGTTAACTGGTTGTGAACAGGTTACATACAGTGTTATTAACTCTGGTGTAGCAGACAGACTTTATACACATCACAACACAACGATGGTGGTGAAAAACACATAACAGCAGAGAGGAAATTTCACCTGTGAATCAAAATTCTTCATTCAATAGTTCCCTTCTACAATTGTGTCTTTTTCATTACTTACTGACTTTGTGCCATATATCTCTGCAACATAGTGCACCACAACATTCAGTGTGTAATAAATGTTAACATTCATACATCACAGTACATAACAACAGTATGGGAGACAGTAACACAGTGGAACTGGCCAGGTTGTGGCAGCCACCAACAACACAGTGGTACTGGCCAGGTTGTGGCAGCCACCACCAACATAGTGGTACTGGCCAGGTTGTGGCAGCAACCACCAACACAGTGGTACTGGTCAGGTTGTGGCAGCCACCAACAACACAGTGGTATTGGCCAGGTTGTGGCAGCCACCAACAACACATTGGTACTGGACAGGTTGTGGCAGCCACCACCAACACAGTGGTACTGGCCAGGTTTTGGCAGCCACCAACAACACAGTGGTACTGGCCAGGTTGTGGCAGCCACCAACAACACAGTGGTACTGGCCAGGTTGTGGCAGCCACCAACAACACAGTGGTACTGGAAGCTGAAGACTCAGATGAGTCAAAGGGATGTTAGGAAGCATTTCTTCAGCCATAGAGTAGTCAGGAAGTGGAATAGTCTAGAGAAAGATATAGTGGAGGCAGGAACCATACATAGTTTTAAGACAAGGTATGATAAAGCTCATGGAGCAGGGAGAACAGAGACCCAGTAGCGGACAGCGAAGAGGTGGGGCCAGGAGCTGAGTCTCGACCCCTGCAACCACAATTAAGTGATTTTTTTTTATTTTATTTTATTAATCAAAACAGTGATAATACAAAAAAGAAACATGACGGTACAACACCAAGTACCTCATAATTCAAAACAATATAATTATCTGAAGACTAATGTATAAAAATAACCTAAGGATGTCATCAAACTAAACAGAAAAGAAACCACCTAAATATGTAAGTGCCATGATGCGGACACTTACCCTACAGAAATATGAACACATTGGACAATATGTACAGAAACATTGAACACAGCTACCTACATAATAAATCAAAACAATACAATACTTGTGGCATATTTACATCAACCTTACAAATATAACATCGTTCATGTTTTGTATATATAATTATACTATGGCGTCAAACCATGTTAATACCACATCAAGGACATCAAAAATGCTAACGATATTAATCACAATTAAGACTAACGATATACGGTTCACAGCTTTCACCATCAACCTAAATAGAAAACTAAACCTAACAATGTAAGTGCCATGATGCTTTACCCTACACCGTATACACTCTACAAATTAAACATGTTATGGCACACCTGTAACCTGTCGTCCTATGGACTGAGACACGCACATTCACGCCAATTCACGCTGAGGCCAAAATAGCACAAAACACGCACTTGAGTACAAAAACACCCAACCTTACCCTAAACACCTGTCTTCCCTAATATTCCAACCTATAACCATTAAGCCAGTAATTACGTGCGACCAACAAAAGTACAACATAATGATCGTTCTAAGTCGCATAAGTCCAAGACCTGTTTAGACATGTGATTGCAAAACTTGCATCATCACCACACAATACAATATATGTCCACCTGTCCTCCTACCACTGTCTGCTGGACGACACGTGTTGACGCCCTATCAGGTGACACCGGAGAGAAAGTACATAACCCTAGCCATGTCACCCGCCGTAACCCCCCTGTCCAGACACTCCTGACCATACCCTTCCCCTTTTTCGACCAGCCCTTTAATGAGGTACCTCCCCTCCCCCTCACTCCCCCAACAGAATACCTATAGTCAATTCCCTATAACCCTGAGAGAAAGCTTTACACCATGTCCCCGCATATATAACCTGATTTCTACACTTAGACCTATATATACCTGCTGCCAACGCTCGGATACGCTGTGCTCCGGGAGCCTCCCGCATTACCCACAAAATATGTATATACTCGACCACCAAGTAAACTACCGCCCTACCCACGTCCTCTGGAAAAGCCCCACGTCCAAACACAAAGCCCTCAGGGTCATCAAGCCCCCCGCTCCAACCCTCCTTAATACCCCACTAAACCACTCTATGACCCCCACCAACGTATCACAGAAATACAGAGTATGATACGCCGTGTCCAGGACCCCACATGATCCACACAACCCATCCCTAATAATGCCCATTCTAAACAACTGTGCACGCGTCGCTAAAATACCCAATAAAAACCTATAACCTGTTTCACGCACTCTTGGTGGTATTCGTAACTTCTTCATCCAACGCCACGTTAGCCTCCAATTATACATAGGATAAATACCTGCACTCTGCACCACACCTCCCCTCCCCCCAACTCTATCCAACACACCTACCTTAACCCTCCCAGGCTCCCTAACTACAAGGAGGAACCTCAACATAGCCTCACATCTCAACAGATCCCTAACCCCCACCACCTACGTACCTCCTGCATGACCCCATTCACCCTCCTGCCCCCTGTTCCCCCACCTACCACATATTCTTGCTTAACAAATAAAAATATACTTTGAAGCCTGTTATGTAGCGGTATCAACCCCAACCCAGTAGTCACCACCTCCCTACCTAACCAATGCCTCCTATGATTCCAAATAATTAGGTGAATTAGGTGAGTACTGGCCAGGTTGTGGCAGCCACCACCAACACAGTGGTACTGGCCAGGTTGTGGCAGCCACCAACAACACAGTGGTACTGGCCAGGTTGTGGCAGCCACCACCAACACAGTGGTACTGGCCAGGTTGTGGCAGCCACCAACAACACAGTGGTACTGGCCAGGTTGTGGCAGCCACCAACAACACAGTGGTACTGGCTAGGTTGTGGCAGCCACCAACAACACAGTGGTACTGGCTAGGTTGTGGCAGCCACCAACAACACAGTGGTACTGGCCAGGTTGTGGCAGCCACCAACAACACAGTGGTACTGGCTAGGTTGTGGCAGCCACCACCAACACAGTGGTACTGGCCAGGTTGTGGCAGCCACCAACAACACAGTGGTACTGGCCAGGTTGTGGCAGCCACATCACAGTACATAACAACAGTATGGGAGACAGTAACACAGTCGTACTGGCCGGGTTGTGGCAGCCACCACCAAAATTATATTTGTCATGAGATCAAATCATCCAAGTTGACAGTTTTTATTTCCTTCTAGAGAGTTTTTGTTTTGTATTTGTGATGGTGAATGTTTTTATGTCATTATTGAATACGTGAGAAAAGTGTATATGTGAAAACAGAGAATTATTTAATAATTAATTTTAATTAATCTAAATGATTTATAAGAATATTCGTACTTGTAAGTGATGACATTCACCAGACTGAATGTTCCCTTGTACTTGTAAGTGATGACATTCACCAGACTGAATGTTCCCTCGTACTTGTAAGTGATGACATTCACCAGACTGAATGTTCCCTCGTACTTGTAAGTGATGACATTCACCAGACTGAATGTTCCCTCGTACTTGTAAGTGATGACATTCACCAGACTGAATGTTCCCTCGTACTTGTAAGTGATGACATTCACCAGACTGAATGTTCCTCGTACTTGTAAGTGATGACATTCACCAGACTGAATGTTCCTCGTACTTGTAAGTGATGACATTCACCAGACTGAATGTTCCCTCGTACTTGTAAGTGATGACATTCACCAGACTGAATGTTCCCTCGACTTGTAAGTGATGACATTCACCAGACTGAATGTTCCCTCGTACTTGTAAGTGATGACATTCACCAGACTGAATGTTCCCTCGTACTTGTAAGTGATGACATTCACCAGACTGAATGTTCCCTCGACTTGTAAGTGATGACATTCACCAGACTGAATGTTCCCTCGTACTTGTAAGTGATGACATTCACCAGACTGAATGTTCCCTCGACTTGTAAGTGATGACATTCACCAGACTGAATGTTCCCTCGTACTTGTAAGTGATGACATTCACCAGACTGAATGTTCCCTCGTACTTGTAAGTGATGACATTCACCAGACTGAATGTTCCTCGACTTGTAAGTGATGACATTCACAGACTGAATGTTCCCTCGTACTTGTAAGTGATGACATTCACCAGACTGAATGTTCCCTCGACTTGTAAGTGATGACATTCACCAGACTGAATGTTCCCTCGTACTTTAAGTGATGACATTCACAGACTGAATGTTCCTGTACTTGTAAGTGATGACATTCACCAGACTGAATGTTCCACTTAAGTATGACATTCACGACTGAATGTTCCTGACTTGTAAGTGAATTCACCAGACTGAATGTTCCCTCGTACTTGTAAGTGATGACATTCACCAGACTGAATGTTCCCTCGTACTTGTAAGTGATGACATTCACCAGACTGAATGTTCCCTCGTACTTGTAAGTGATGACATTCACCAGACTGAATGTTCCCTCGTACTTGTAAGTGATGACATTCACCAGACTGAATGTTCCCTCGTACTTGTAAGTGATGACATTCACCAGACTGAATGTTCCCTCGTACTTGTAAGTGATGACATTCACCAGACTGAATGTTCCCTCGTACTTGTAAGTGATGACATTCACCAGACTGAATGTTCCCTCGTACTTGTAAGTGATGACATTCACCAGACTGAATGTTCCTCGTACTTGTAAGTGATGACATTCACCAGACTGAATGTCTCCTGTGTACTTTGTAAGTGATGACATTCACCAGACTGAATGTTCCTCGTACTTGTAAGTGATGACATTCACCAGACTGAATGTCCCTCGTACTTGTAAGTGATGACATTCACCAGACTGAATGTTCCTCGACTTGTAAGTGATGACATTCACCAGACTGAATGTTCCCTCGTACTTGTAAGTGATGACATTCACCAGACTGAATGTTCCCTCGTACTTGTAAGTGATGACATTCACCAGACTGAATGTTCCTCGTACTTGTAAGTGATGACATTCACCAGACTGAATGTTCCCTCGTACTTGTAAGTGATGACATTCACCAGACTGAATGTTCCCTCGTACTTGTAAGTGATGACATTCACCAGACTGAATGTTCCCTCGTACTTGTAAGTGATGACATTCACCAGACTGAATGTTCCCTCGTACTTGTAAGTGATGACATTCACCAGACTGAATGTTCCCTCGTACTTGTAAGTGATGACATTCACCAGACTGAATGTTCCCTCGTACTTGTAAGTGATGACAAATAACTATGCATAAATAACAGACTTTAACAAACTTTGAGAGAAAAACTACAAATAGATTTGTAGTTAATTAAGTGTTCTTAAGTGATTCAGAAAAGTGAATGTTGAATACTTGAGTAATGTTTAACAGTATTAATTAACTACGACACATCAGTAATATTATCATCTCTCGTTATGAGTATAATTATTACTTAAAACTATTGAAGAACATTGCAGAGTATAGTTTAAGATCACTTCAGAGACAAACTTATCATGTTACAATGGTTTATCAGTCGTTTACTCCTTGACAATGTGTAAATGTGTTCTACACTACACTCATTTAGCAAATATTATCTTACAATAAAGGCAAAAACGGAATTAAACTTATCATTTGAGGGGGACGTTGAGAGCTGTGAACCCCAAACACAGCATTTCCTCAGAGAGGAACTTAACTTTCAAATGCAGCAACACCATGGAGTCCAGCCTACCTATGATATTACAACACAAGTGTTTAAATATCAATATATACGAGCAGATGTAATTACTGGGAGGACACACAGAAATCTGCGCCCAGTAGAAACACCCGTGCGGGTAGGCTGGAAACATAGTCCAGCCAGAAGAGAAGAACTCCTCTACCTAGACCACCATGGTGAGGCCACTTGTTGTTTATTTCAGTCGTCTATTTAATTAAATGTCATAAATTTTTATGTTGTTATTTGAGTTTTTCTGTATTTTCACTCATGTAAAAGTGTGATCTCTTTATGTTGCTATGTATAACTTCCTTATCAATTTTGATGCCATGTATAACACTGTGATCATTGTATTGCTAGTGTTATTGTGTATAACACTGTGATCTTTGTATTGCTAGTGTTATTGTGTATTACATTGTGATCTTTGTATTGCTAGTGTTATTGGGTATAACACTGATCTTTGTATTGCTAGTGTTATTGTGTACAACACTGTGAACTTTGTATTGCTAGTGTTATTGTGTATAACACTGTGATATTTATATTGCTAGTGTTAATGTGTACAACACTGTGATCTTTGTATTGCTAGTGTTATTGGGTATAACACTGATCTTTGTATTGATAGTGTTATTGTGTACAACACTGTGATCTTTGTATTGCTAGTGATATTGTGTATAACACTGTGATCTTTGTATTGCTAGTGTTATTGTGTATTACATTGTGATCTTTGTATTGCTAGTGTTATTGTGTATTACATTGTGATCTTTGTATTGCTAGTGTTATTGGGTATAACACTGATCTTTGTATTGATAGTGTTATTGTGTACAACACTGTGAACTTTGTATTGCTAGTGTTAATGTGTACAACACTGTGATGTTTGTATTGCTAGTGTTATTGTGTACAACACTATGATCTTTGTATTGCTAGTGTTATTGTGTATAACACTGTGATCTTTGTATTGCTAGTGTTATTGTGTACAACACTGTGATCTTTGTATTGCTAGTGTTATTGTGTACAACACTGTGATCTTTCTATTGCTAGTGCTATTGTGTACAACACTGTGATATTTGTATTGCTAGTGTTATTAGGTATAACACTGATCTTTGTATTGATAGTGTTATTGTGTACAACACTGTGATCTTTGTATTGCTAGTGTTATTGTGTTTAACACTGTGACCTTTGTATTGCTAGTGTTATTGTGTATAACACTGTGATCTTTGTATTGCTAGTGTTATTGTGTACAACACTGTGATCTTTGTATTGCTAGTGCTATTGTGTACAACACTGTGATCTTTGTATTGCTAGTGATATTGTGTATAACACTGTGATCTTCGTTTTGCTAGTGTTATTGTGTATAACACTGTGATCTTTGTATTGCTACTGTTATTGTGTACAACACTGTGATCTTTGTATTGCTAGTGTTATTGTGTTTAACACTGTGACCTTTGTATTGCTAGTGTTATTGTGTATAACACTGTGATCTTTGTATTGCTAGTGTTATTGTGTACAACACTGTGATCTTTGTATTGCTAGTGCTATTGTGTACAACACTGTGATCTTTGTATTGCTAGTGATATTGTGTATAACACTGTGATCTTCGTTTTGCTAGTGTTATTGTGTATAACACTGTGATCTTTGTATTGCTACTGTTATTGTGTACAACACTGTGATCTTTGCATTGCTAGTGTTATTGTGTATAACACTGTGATCTTCGTTTTGCTAGTGTTATTGTGTATAACACTGTGATCTTTTTATTGCTAGTGTTATTGTGTATAACACTGTGACCTTTGTATTGCTAGTGTTATTGTGTATAACACTGTGATCATTGTATTGCTTGTGTTATTGTGTATAACACTGTGATCTTTGTATTGCTAGTGTTATTGTGTACAACACTGTGATCTTCGTTTTGCTAGTGATATTGTGTATAACACTGTGATCTTTGCATTGCTAGTGTTATTGTGTACAACAATGTGATCTTTGTATTGCTAGTGTTATTGTGTATAACACTGTGATCTTCGTTTTTCTAGTGATATTGTGTATAACACTGTGATCTTTGTATTGCTTGTGCTATTGTGTACAACACTGTGATCTTTGTATTGCTATTGCTATTGTGTACAAAACTGTGATCTTTGTATTGATAGTGTTGCTGTGTAAAACACTGTGATCTTTGTATTGCTAGTGTTATTGTGTACAACACTGTGATCTTTTTATTGTTAGTGTTATTGTGTACAACACTGTGACCTTTGTATTGCTAGTGCTATTGTGTATAACACTGTGATCTTTGTATTGCTAGTGATATTGTGTATAACACTGTGATCTTCGTTTTGCTAGTGTTATTGTGTATAACACTGTGATCTTTATATTGCTAGTGTTAGTGTGTATAACACTGTGTTCTTTGTATTGCTAATGTTGTTGTATATAACACTGTGATTTTTGTATTGCTAGTGTTATTGTTATTGTGTTATTGTTATTGCTAGTGTTATTGTGTATAACACTGTGAACTTCGTTTTGCTAGTGTTATTGTGTATAACACTGTGATCTTTGTATTGCTAGTGTTATTGTGTACAACACTGTGAGCTTTGTATTGATAGTTATTGTGTATAACACTGTGATATTTGTATTGATAGTGTTATTGTGTACAACACTGTGATCTTTGTATTACTAGTGTTATTGTGTATAACACTGTGATCTTTGTATTGATAGTGTTACTGTGTATAACACTGTGATCTTTGTATTGATAGTGTTATTGTATACAACACTGTGATCTTTGTATTGCTAGTGTTGCTGTGTACAACACTGTGATCTTCGTATCACCGGTGTAAATATGTAATATACATAACGGAGTTATCTTTGTATCCTTGAAATTTCTATTAATAAAAGCGTGATATTTTCTTTTCTAATTTTACAAAGTATAATATTGTGATCTTTGCATCTCTGGTGTTATTATATATAATCGTAACATTTATATCTCAGGTATCACTGTATATAACCCAGTGATCTTTGTGTCTCTGATAACACTAGTAAAGGTTTTCTGATAGTCTTGGTAAATGTTATCTCTCCATTTCTTTATTTAACAATTTCTCCTATAATAACTTTACATATTTTAAATACAGGATTTTGTAGACAGAAATTCAAATTGTATTCCACCTACCCTGACACTTTGTTAAACTTTGCGATACTGTACCATCTTACATTTGCCTGCATATGTACCTTCCTGTAGTGTGTGTGTACTCACCTAGTTGTGGTTGCAGGGGTCGATTCACAGCTCCTGGCCCCGTGTGTGTGTGTGTGTGAGTGTGTGTGTGTGTGTGTGTGTGTGTGTATACATACCTAATTGTACTCACCTAATTGTGGTTGCAGGGGTCGAGACTCAGCTCCTGGCTCCGCCTCTTCGCTGTCCGCTATTGGGTCTCTGCTCTCCCTGCTCCATGAGCTTTATCATACCTCGTCTTAAAACTGTGTATGGTTCCTGCCTCCACTATATCTTTCTCAAGACTATTCCACTTCCTGAATACTCTGTGGCTGAAGAAATGCTTCCTAACATCCCTTTGACTCATCTGAGTCTTCAGCTTCCAGTTGTGTCCCCTTGTTTCCGTGTTCCCTCTCTGGAACTTTCTGTCACTGTCTACCTTGTCGATTCCCCGCAGTATTTTGTATGTCGTTATCATGTCTCCTCTGACCCTTCTTTCCTCCAGTGTTGTTAGTCCTATTTCCCTCAACCTTTCTTCATAGGACAGACCCCTGAGTTGTGGAACTAGCCTTGTCACAAACCTTTGCACTTTCTCTAGTTTCTTTACGTGCTTGGCTAGGTGTGGGTTCCAAACTGGTGCTGCATACTCCAGCATGGGCCTAACGTACACAGTGTACAGGGTCCTGAACGATTCTTTATTAAGATGTCGGAATGCTGTTCTTAGGTTTGCTAGGCGCACATATGCTGCAGCAGTTATTTGGTTGATGTGCGCCTCAGGAGATGTGCCTGGTGTTATACTCACCCCAAGATCTTTTTCCTTAATTGAAGTTTGTAGTCTCTGGCCCCCTAGACTGTACTCCGTCTGCGGTCTTCTTTGCCTTTCCCCAATCTTCATGACTTTGCACTTGGTTGGGTTGAACTCCAGGAGCCAATTGCTGGACCAGGCTTGCAGCCTATCCAGATCCCTTTGTAGTTCTGCCTGGTCCTCTTCCGATTGAATTCTTCTCATCAACTTCACATCATCTGCAAACAGGGACACTTCGGAGTCTATTCCTTCCGTCATGTCGTTCACAAACACCAGAAACAGCACCGGTCCTAGGACTGACCCCTGTGGAACCCCACTCGTCACAGGCGCCCACTCTGACACCTCGCCACGGACTATGACTCGCTGCTGTCTTCCTGACAGGTATTCCCTGATCCATTGTAGTGCCTTCCCTGTTATCCCTGCCTCGTCCTCCAGCTTCTGCACTAATCTCTTGTGTGGGACTGTGTCAAACGCCTTCTTACAGTCCAAGAATATGCAATCTACCCACCCCTCTCTCTCTTGTCTTACTGCTGTCACCCTGTCATAGAACTCCAGTAGGTTTGTGACACAGGATTTCCCGTCCCTGAAACCGTGTTGGCCGTCGTTGATAAGCTCATTCCTTTCTAGGTGTTCCACCACTCTTCTCCTGATAATCTTCTCCATGACCTTGCATACTATACATGTCAGTGACACTGGTCTGTAGTTTAGTCTGTGTTTGGTCTGTGTGTGTGTGTGTGTGTGTGTGTGTATGTGTGCGCCCCTTACCCATCTCCCAGTGTCTTTCCTTCACTTTACAAAGGCTTGCCTCATCTCTCTCAGTATCCTCACCTCTAGCTTCCTACATCAATCTCTCCCCAGGATCTTGTGTCCAGGAATTCATGCGTCTGTCTACTGGATGTGTCTGGCCTTCCCCACTTACCGGAGGTCCCAGGCGACCTTGCTGGATGACAATTATGTCTTTTCTAACTTCGATCGAAAATTTCCCTCTCCAAGACAGACATGAACCTACACCAAGACAGACATGAACCTACACCAAGACAGACATGAACCTACACCAAGACACACATGAACCTACACCAAGACACACATGAACCTACACCAAGACACACATGAACCTACACCAAGACACAGATATCATTATTCTCTGAAAATTTTAGTCCTACTTATGTCACAGTATATATCTATATTAATATATATTTTTTTCAGTTATGTAAGAGAATAAGCGTATGTGTGAACTCTGTATTGTGTATAAATGGCTGCCAGATTCTTAATCTAATTGTCCACCTCCATGAAAAATATTATACACAGGTTCATACATGAGCTAGCTACTAGTGAGACGCGATCACCTGGCTAGCTACTAGTGAGACGCGATCACCTGGCTAGCTACTAGTGAGACGCGATCACCTGGCTAGCTACTAGTGAGACGAGATCACCTAGCTAGCTACTAGTGAGATGCGATCACCTGGCTAGCTACTAGTGAGATGCGATCACCTGGCTAGCTACTAGTGAGATGCGATCACCTGGCTAGCTACTAGTGAGACGCGATCACCTGGCTAGCTACTAGTGAGATGCGATCACCTGGCTAGCTACTAGTGAGATGCGATCACCTGGCTAGCTACTAGTGAGATGCGATCACCTGGCTAGCTACTAGTGAGACGCGATCACCTGGCTAGCTACTAGTGAGACGCGATCACCTGGCTAGCTACTAGTGAGATGCGATCACCTGGTAAAGAGAATTTTGTAGGTGGCTACTACAACCTGGCCAGTACAACTGTGTTGTTGACGTCTCCGATGCTATGTTGTGATCAACTGTCATGACTGGATATTATCATTTATCGTAATGTGAGTTGGGGAACAATATATTTCAGTACGCCATAAAACATGTGGGACATGAGGTTTTAGAGAGAATATTTTCAGGAAATGTTGAATGGAGATAATGAATTGCTGGCGGAATTTCATTCTTGTGAAAAGTAATAATGAGATCAATGAAGAATGTTGCACCAGAAGATAGCATGAAGGAAAGAATGAAGGAAATGAGTGAAAGGAGTGAGCGTGATTGCGTATGAAGGTATTAAATGTGAAGGAAGTGGGTGTGATAGGAATTCAGAATGAAGGCAGTGAGTATGAAGGATGTGAATAAGAAGGCAATGAGAGATATGGAAGTGAATTTAATGAATGTGAATATGAAGGATGTGAGAATAAACGAAGAGAATATGAAGAATTGAGAGTAGGAAGGAAGTAAATATACAGAGAGTAAGTAATAAAGAAATGAATAAGGTAATAAGTGGGTTAAAAATTAGAAACTAACAAATGTATTTAACAAGATAGTTATAGTGTATGAATTGAGTTATAATATGACGTCACTGTGAGTCTTAGTGAAGAGTGATGCGACTGTGTCTCAGGAGGGGTGTTGGAGAGCTCTGGAAGAGTACAGGAGGGGTGTTGGAGAGCTCGGGAAGAGTACAGGAGGGGTGTTGGAGAACTCTGGAAGAGTACAGAAGGGGTGTTGGAGAGCTCTGGAAGAGTACAGGATGGGTGTTGAAGAGCTCTGGAAGAGTACAGGAGGGGTGTTGGAGAGCTCTGGAAGAGTACAGGAGGGTGTTGGAGAGCTCTGGAAGAGTACAGGAGGGTGTTGAAGAGCTCTGGAAGAGTACAGGAGGGGTGTTGGAGAGCTCTGGAAGAGTACAGGAGGGTGTTGGAGAGCTCTGGAAGAGTACAGGAGGGTGTTGGAGAGCTCTGGAAGAGTACAGGAGGGTGTTGAGAGCTCTGGAAGAGTACAGGATGGTGTTGAAGAGCTCTGGAAGAGTACAGGAGGGTGTTGAGAGCTCTGGAAGAGTACAGGAGGGGTGTTGGAGAGCTCTGGAAGAGTACAGGATGGGTGTTGAAGAGCTCTGGAAGAGTACAGGAGGGGTGTTGGAGAGCTCTGGAAGAGTACAGGAGGGGTGTTGGAGAGCTCTGGAAGAGTACAGGAGGGTGTTGAAGAGCTCTGGAAGAGTACAGGAGGGGTGTTGGAGAGCTCTGGAAGAGTACAGGAGGGTGTTGGAAGCTCTGGAAGAGTACAGGAGGGTGTTGGAGACTCTGGAAGAGTACAGGAGGGTGTTGGAGAGCTCTGGAAGAGTACAGGAGGGGTGTTGGGAGCTCTGGAAGAGTACAGGAGGTTTGTTGGAGAGCTCTGGAAGAGTACAGTAGGGGTGTTGGAGAGCTCTGGAAGAGTACAGGAGGAGGTGTTAGAGAGCTCAGGAAGTGTACAGGAGGGTGTTGAGATCTCTGGAAGAGTACAGGAGGGTGTTGGAGAGCTCTGGAAGAGTACATGAGGGTGTTGGAGAGCTCTGGAAGAGTACAGGAGGGTGTTGGAGAGCTCTGGAAGAGTACAGGAGGGTGTTGAAGAGCTCTGGAAGAGTACAGGAGGTGTGTTGAAGCTCTGGAAGAGTACAGGAGGGTGTTGGAGAGCTCTGGGAGAGTACAGAAGGGTGTTGGAGAGCTCTGGAAGAGTACAGGAAGGGTGTTGGAGAGGTCTGGAAGAGTACAGGAGGGTGTTGGAAGCTCTGGAAGAGTACAGGAGGGTGTTGGAGAGCTCTGGAAGAGTACAGGAGGGTGTTGGGGAGCTCTGGAAGAGTACAGGAGGTTTGTTGGAGAGCTCGGGAAGAGTACAGGAGGGTGTTGAGAGCTCTGGAAGAGTACAGGAGGGTGTTAGAGAGCTAAGGAAGTGTACAGGAGGGGTGTTGGAGAGCTCTGGAAGAGTACAGGATGGGTGTTGGAGAGCTCTGGAAGAGTACAGGAGGAGTGTTGGAGAGCTCTGGAAGAGTACAGGAGGGGTGTTGGAGAGCTCTGGAAGAGTACAGGAGGGGTGTTGGAGGGCTCAGGAAGAGTACAGGAGGGGTGTTGGAGAGCTTTTGAAGAGTACAGGAGGGGTGTTGGAGAGCTCTGGAAGAGTAAAGGAGGTTTGTTGGAGAGCTCTGGAAGAGTACAGGAGGGGTGTTGGAGAGCTCTGGAAGAGTACAGGAGGGGTGTTAGAGAGCTCAGGAAGAGTACAGGAGGGGTGTTGGAGAGCTCTGGAAGAGTACAGGAGGGGTGTTGGAGAGCTCTGGAAGAATACAGGATGGTTGTCGGAGAGTACAGAATGGATGTGTGAGTTCTCTGGGAGAGTATAGGATGAGAGCACGAGTTCTCTGGAAGAGTACAAGCTGGGTGAGGGAGAGTACAGCAAAGGCGTTGGACTGCTACGGGAGAGTACAGAATGTTAGTAGTTGTGTTCATGGAGAGTACAGGATGGGAGAAGCAGTGCTCTGGAAGAGTACAGGATGGGCGTTAGACTACTCTGGAAGAGTACAGGGTAGGTGTGGGTTTGTACAGGATGGCTGAGCAATAGTCCAGGATGGGTGTGGGAGACTACAGGATGGGTGTGGGAGACTACAAGATGGGTGTGGGAGACTACAAGATGGGTGTGGGAGACTACAAGATGGGTGTGGGAGACTACAAGATGGGTGTGGGAGACTACAAGATGGGTGTGGAGACTACAAGATGGGTGTGGGAGACTACAAGATGGGTGGAGACTACAGGATGGGTGTGGGAGACTACAAGATGGGTGTGGAGACTACAAGATGGGTGGGGAGACTACAAGATGGGTGTGGGAGACTACAAGATGGGTGTGGGAGACTACAAGATGGGTGTGGGAGACTACAAGATGGGTGTGGGAGACTACAGGATGGGTGTGGGAGACTACAGGATGGGTGTGGGAGACTACAAGATGGGTGTGGGAGACTACAAGATGGGTGTGGGAGACTACAAGATGGGTGTGGGAGACTACAAGATGGGTGTGGGAGACTACAGGATGGATGTGGGATACTACAGAATGGGTGTGGGAGACTACAGGATGGGTGTGGGAGACTACAAGATGGGTGTGGGAGACTACAGGATGGGTGTGGCAGACTACAGGATGGGTGTGGGAGACTACAGGATGGGTGTGGGAGACTACAAGATGGGTGTGGGAGACTACAGGATGGGTGTGGGATACTACAAGATGGGTGTGGGAGACTACAGGATGGGTGTGAGATACTACAGGATGGGTGTGGGAGACTACAGGATGGGTGTGGGAGACTACAAGATGGGTGTGGGAGACTACAGGATGGGTGTGGGAGACTACAGGATGGGGGTGGTAGACTACAGGATGGGTGTGGGAGACTACAGTATGGGTGTGGGAGACTACAGGATGGGTGTGGGAGACTACAGGATTGGTGTGGGAGACTACAGGATGGGTGTGGGAGACTACAGGATGGGTGTGGGAGACTACAGGATGGGTGTGACAGACTACAGGATTGGTGTGGGAGACTACAGGATGGGTGAGGGAGACTACAGGATGGGTGTTGAAGTGCTCGGTTACCAGTAACCTCTTTTCTGTACCCAATAAGTCCTTTTTTAACGCACCTGTGTACTATCTTAGCTATGTCTCTATCTCACTGTCTTACTGCAGCTTCCCTGGTGTAGTGGCGAATAATTGCTTCTTAAATGAGATTAGTTAATTCTTATATATTTTCAAGTTCTGAATCCAAATATCACCTTGAAAA
>WNWK01007698.1:17500-91419 GCA_009830355.1 Cherax destructor | reverse complement strand
GAGGTCGGTATATTACACCTACAATCAGTTTTTCTTGACCTTCTAGAAACTCTACCCAAACAGATTCTGTTAATGATCCATCTATTTTTATGCCTGTTTTTATGCAGCAATTTATATTTTCTCGTACATATAATGCAACTCCACCCCTTTCCCATTATATCTATCTACATGGAACAACTTAAACCCTGAATATGACACTCAGCAATCATATCCCGACTCTTTATATTATACCATGTTTCAGTTATTGCAATGACATCAAAGTTCCCAGCACATGCTACCAAACGTAATTCGTTAATTTTATTTCTGGCGCTTCGACAGTTAGTGTAAAATACATTGAGATGTATCTTCTTGTGAACCTTTTTCATATTCAGCTTTTGTTTTACACAATTTCTGTTACTATTATTACCCTGTGTTACTTCGATTACTGTTATTGTTAAGATTTATGATGTCAAAGCCTGAATCAATATTTTGACCCTCATTATTCACCATTCCTAAACCCATACCTCTAACTAATCCTAGTTTAAAGCCCTAACAACATCCTCAACTGAGCTAGAGAGAAATTCTACACCTGCCCTGGATAAGTGAACCCCATCCCTGGCATACATGTCATTTCGGCCATAGAAGTGGTCCCAGTTGTCAATGAATGGGACTGCATTATCCTTACAGTGTTTGTCCAGCCAGCAATTTATACCAATCGCTCTGGACAGCCATTCATTTCCAACACCCCTTCTTGGCAAAATGCCACATATAACAGGGCGTGCCACATACAACAGGTGTAAATAAACACGCCCAATGTATCTGCCCTGGCTGGGAATCGAACCCAGACCCTCGCCGTGTGAAGCGAGAGCTTTAGCCACTCATTATTACAACAATCGCACCGTTAGTGTGTAAGCACACCATATCATTTAAGTGTAAGCACAACACACTGCCGGTGTGTAACCACCACTACACCGCTGTTGTGTAATCATCAGCGCACCGCAGGTGTGGCAGTAAATGGGTCACTCTCACCTCTCATTCACAGGAAAACCCATTGTTGTCCTTACTTCTGACCTCCTTACTTTAATTAGTAAATCTGTTTTTTTATGACTATGAAAGTAATGGTAATATATTACTGTTAATCTTAATATTAGAAATTGCATTCTCTCATGTTATTTACCATCGACCTTCATACAAACAGGAAAGCAAACGCACTGTAGCAAGGCCTTAAATTACACTACAGTTTTATCAAGTCTTGATAAAGCTCTCCTTAACACATTACACCCTCACATGTAGTACACATTACACCCTCACATGTAGTACACATTACACCCTCACATGTAGTACACATTACACCCTCACATGCAGGCTCGCGCTGCTACATGTACATTCCAAGTTGCTCGCTGTTCACTACAACATTACAATCAGCCAAAATAATATTGTAAGGTAATTTTTAGTCGTTGTGGCAGTCTTCTTTCAGTTTTTAAGTTATCAATTACAAGGAAAAAAAACATCTTTAATAAGCTCTATTTCAAGTTTGTCCTCGTCTTCCGTAAAAACAACATCATAATCCACCCACATCACCATCCTGAGGCTAACCGCGACACTCACTCTCCTGAAATCAACACTTCAAAAGCTGCCAAACAATTGCATCGAGGTGATTTCCTGTTCCGTGTTTACTGGTGCCACATCTCTGTTGTATGAGCGGTTCTTTACACAAGGATATCTTATGGACATTATATAGTTTGTAGGCAATACAGTGAGGACTACAATAATTCAATGAGTAATACAGTAAAATATTAGGTGATAGTGAATGACAATAATACAGGTGATAGTGACACAATAATACAGTAGATGATAGTGACACAATAATACAATAGATAGTGACACAGTAATACAGTATATAATAGTGAATGACACAATAATACAGTAGGTGATAGTGAATGACATAATACAGCAGGTGATAGTGAATACAATAGTACAGAAGGTAAGAGTGAATTACACAATACTACAGTAGATGATAGTGAATGACACAATAATACAATATATGATAGTGAATGACACAAAATACAGTATTTGATAGACACAATAATACAGTATGTGATAGTGAATGACACAGTAATACAATAGATGATAGTGAATGGCACAATAAAACAGCAGGTGATAGTGAATTGCATAATACAGTAGGTGATAGTGAATGACATAATACAGCAGGTAATAGTGAATTACACAATAATACAGTAGATGATAGTGAATGACACAATAATACAGAAGGGGATAGTGAACGATTCAGTAATACAGTGAACAAGGCAATAATATAATTATACAGAAACCTAGCTAGTAATGGAACAAGGGGAAAATACAGTATTGAAGTATGTGATACAGTGAGTAATAGTCAATAAACAAGACTAATTCAACCAGACATAGAGAAACAAGGGAAAAATCCAGTGAGTAATAGAATATTATTATTATAATACATATTGCATTACAGTGAGTAATACAGAGTTATACAGAGAGTGATACACATAATTATTAAAAGAGTCGCTGTATCAGTCCCTATATCAGAGTTATACACTGTTACGGTGACTCAGCAATTTTGTGAGTAATGCAATTATTAAATTAGTAATATAAAAAGTAATACAGTGAAAAATACAGTGAGTAACGCAGAAATACAGCGAACAGTATAATAATACAATGAATAATATAATGAAGTGAATACAGCAATGCAGTAATACAATGAGTAATAAAGTTTGCAATACGATAATACAGTGAATAACGCAGTTATAAATGTGAATGATATTGTGAAACAGTATTACACTGAACAATAAGCTTAAAGAGTAGGGCATCTGGTAATACAATAATACATTTATTAATACAGGGATTTTTTTCAACAAGTCGGCCGTCTCCCACCGAGGCAGGGTGACCCAAAAAGAAAGAAAATCCACAAAAAGAAAATACTTTCATCATCATTCAACACTTTCACCACACTCATACATAATCACTGTCTTTGCAGAGGCGCTCAGATACGACAGCTGAGAATAGTCCCTCCCAGCTGTCACTATCCCAGACCCCTCCTTTAAAGTGCAGGCATTGTACTTCCCATTTCCAGGACTCAAGTCCAACTAAATCAATTAACTGGTTTCCCTGAATCCCTTCACAAAATGTTACCCTGCTCACACTCCAACAGCTCGTCAGGTCCCAAAAACCATTCGTCTACATTCACTCCTATCTAACACGCTCACACATGCCTGCTGGAAGTCCAAGCCCCTCGCCCACAAAACCTCCTTTACCCCCCTCCCTCCAACCTTTTCGAGGACGAACCCTACCCCGCCTTCCTTCCCCTACAGATTTATACACTCTCCAAGTCATTCTACTTTGATCCATTCTCTCTAAATGACCAAACCACCTCAACAACCCCTCTTCAGCCCTTTGATAAATACTTTTAGTAACTCCACACTTCCTCCTAATTTCCACACTCCAAATTTTCTGCATAATATTTACACCACACATTGCCCTTAGACAGGACATCTCCACTGCCTCCAGCCTCCTCCTCGCTGCAGCATTTACAACCCATGCTTCACACCCATATAA
Source organism: Cherax destructor (assembly GCA_009830355.1). Classification (NCBI taxonomy): domain Eukaryota; kingdom Metazoa; phylum Arthropoda; class Malacostraca; order Decapoda; family Parastacidae; genus Cherax; species Cherax destructor. The sequence continues at coordinate 87,852 of WNWK01007698.1, read as the reverse complement.
GAGTGTTGGTACCACTATACTTTCGTACATTCCCTTCTTTGCCTCCATGGATAACGTTTTTTGTCTCCACAGATACCTCAATGCACCACTCACCTTTTTTCCTTCATCAATTCTATGGTTAACCTCATCCTTCATAAACCCATCCGCTGACACGTCAACTCCCAAATATCTGAAAACATTTACTTCTTCCATAATTCCTCTCTCCAATGTGATATCCAATTTTTCTTTATTTAAATCGTTTGATACAGGGATATAGTGAGTAATACTGTAAGAAATACAATAATACAGTAATATAATCATACAATGAATATACAATAATACAATGTTTATTACAAAAATACAGTGAGCAATAGAAAAATGCAATGAGTAATACAATAATACAGTGAATACAAGAAGTACATTATTATAAAGAGCAATAGAATGATACAGTGATACAAAATTATTATGAATAAAACAATATAATACACCCACCCAAGCGAAACGTTGCCACAATAAAATTTCACATTAGTTGCATTTGTGTCTTTTTCTTAACATCACCATTATCACCTCTAACATTATCTCCCCCACCATTATCACAACAACCACCATTGTCATTGTCATAGCCACCACATTTATCACCACCACCACCCCATTATCGCCACCGTCAGTATCATCACCATCTCCATTTTCTTCCCACCATTATCTCTACCACATTATCACTTCCACCATTATTGCCATCACCAATATCACTACCACCATTATCACTATCAATATTATCGTCACCTATATTATCACTGCCACCATTATCACTACCACCATTTTCACCGCTACTTCCGTTGCCACCGTTATCGCTGTCACAACTCCTCTACCATTCTTATCACCAATATCGCCACCACACTCCACTACCAACCAAAAAATCATCACTTCCAAAATTTTATCACCAACCCCAAAAATGCATTCTCAACCAAAACTAGCACTACCAACATCAATATCAACAGTAACACCACCATCACCACCAGGACTACTACCATTACCACCAACACCAGTACTACTTCCCACCCTTAGCATCACCACTACCACTACTCCACCGCATCACTCCGACTACAACTTCTCCCCGACACCACCACCACCACCACCACCACCACCACCACCACCACCACCACCAAGGTCTGTCGCCACAGTCAGCTGGAGACCCAGAAAGTAAGAGTGACTGACATGACTTGTCAAGGTTGTATAATGTAGTGTCTGAGAGAGGTTAAGCATGAGATATTTAACACAGTAAAGAATGCTGAAAAAACGCTAAGAGTGAGAGACAGCACATTCGATAAAGAATGATGGAGGAACATTAGGCCTGAGAGATATAAAGAATAGTCCAGGAACGTGAATAATGAGAGTTGTAACTCATTAAATAAAGAATGCTGGAAAGGATGCTGAAAAAAAATAATTTTAAGAAATCATTTGTGATGGCTTCTTATGACATGAAGGCAAACACTGTACTGGAAGCTCTAAACAGTTATGTCATCGTAATGGTGGTGGAGAATCGAATCTAAGCAATATAGCTTTATGTAAATGGTTTTGAAAATCGACAAGATAAAGAATGAGATACGAGTTCAATATTTGGGAATCTTTATTGCTGAAATGTTTCGTGTTTTAAAACGCGAAACGTTTCCCACATTAAAGATACTCTATATTTGCACAAGAGTCTCATTTTTAAACTGGATGTAGTACGTATACCGGATGCTGTACTATCCGAGAAAGTTTTCCCAGCACTGCATAACCTCAGTCCATTGTAAACCATACCACGGGCGGGGATAGAACCCGCGATCAGAGAGTCATTAAACCATACCACGAGCGGGGATAAAACCCGGGATCAGAGAGTCATTTAACCATACCACGGGCGGGGATAGATCCCGCGATCAGAGAGTCATTAAACCATACCACGGGCGGGGATAGATCCCGCGATCAGAGAGTCATTAAACCATACCACGAGCGGGGATAAAACCCGGGATCAGAGAGTCATTAAACCATACCACGGGCGGGGTAGAACCCGCGATCAGAGAGTCATAAAACTCAATGCACGCAAAAAAATACTGCAACTGCAGCATAAGTTTCTAATGCATTTAAATATTAGCGCTGAAGATTTGGAGTGAATTAGGGGGAGGTATTCATAAGTTATCATGTGGATAATAATATTCATATTTCTTCAATAAAAATGGCATATTAGGACATACACATCAGTCCAAAACTAATTCGAACTTTCCACAAATAAACACCAGTTTTCAAGACAGGCTGAAGTGGCATTTTCTTGTTATCTCAGAGAGACCAATGGTTATAATCATAACCATAATTTTTAAGCGGTAAGCCAGCAGAAGGCCTCGGTCAGATGATCAAAAACTCCAGCTGCAGGTCATCATATGAAAAAGACCCGCGTCAGGAAACACTTGTCCTGTTTCCTGACGTACATTACCTAACCTCAGAGAGACCAGTATCCTAAAATTCACCACCACATTAAGTTTGAAGCCGTCCACTGTTTACTTTATCAGTTTATCAACGTTGAAGAGTAAAAGGAATCAGATGAGGGACGCTGAATTTATCTCATAAAAAATCAGCTTTCAAATTTTTCCCATTTTTTCCATGAAATAAGGAAAACTGAGACCTACCTAGGCTAAAATCAATCCAAACGTTCCTCTGCGTAAAACTGCCCACCATTTAAAATTTAATTCGTGAGAATGTATATAAATAATTATGTTAATTTAATTTAAACTTTGGGCACAAAACATACAATTTCTGACAGTGGTCTTTAGGGTTCACAGATGAAATAAGCACATACAAGTATATTATGTAGATTTAACAAAGGGTATCTAAAGCCTACCAATAGTGGTTTACTCCAATTATTGCATAAAATCTAACAAAATTTGCAGCTATGCAGCCTATACTATAGAACCGTTTCAGGTGTTTCATTAGATGAATGAGTCATTGAAGATTAATGACGTTCAGTAGGTGTCATATAGAGTCTGTGGAATATGAAACAGTCAGGATCCATCCAATAAAGGGTGAATAAGTCTAGTTCCTTGGATCAAGAGCCACTCACAGCCATGAAGGCAAAATATTACAATAATTTAAAATACTACTGCACTATTTCGGGAGTGAAAGTGACAAATTGTCACTAACACACTTCATTAACAATACTAACCTTCATGTAAATACGATAAATGAGATGTGGAATTCGGAAGTCTGCCGAAAGAGTCTTTCTAAAGTTATCCATGGAGACAAATTTCAGGATTGGTTTATATAAAATTGAGCATAAGAGAACTGAGCTTGTCGGTTGATCCACAAAGCTTCACTTTGTAATAACTGAACAGGATTTAAAATTTGAATTTGTAGTTATAAACAAAAGTCTAGAAGGAAGTTACATAAATATAAAATAAGAACACTGACTAATAAAAATGTGCCTGCTCAGGCATTGTATTTAAGGGTTCACTAAACTAGTGAAAATTAAAAACTCTAAAATTTCTCAAATATTTTTTTTTCAGTTCTATTCTCTTAAAATTCTTTACACTCATCTACGATTTTTTTTTAATTTCCATTTATTTTTTTTTCAGAAAGTCAAATTTGATAAAACTATAAAATTAGAAAATGCGCATATAAAAACCCAAATTCAATAAAAAAAATACTTCGTGATATGCGAAAGGTATGCCCGTACTGCATAACCCAGTCAATGCACGCAAAAAGATTAGAGCAGAATGAGGCATAAGTTTATAAGTTTATATTAGTATTGAAGATTTGAAGCCAACTAAATATGGTATTTACAGGTATTACACAGCCGACAACGTCCCAAAAAAATGATTGAAAAAGGGAAAAATTTGGACAAAGCTAATTCAAAATTTCGACCAAGAAACACCAAGTTTGAAGTCAAAGGAAAATGGAATTTTCATGTTGTCTCGGAGATGTTCTCGAGTTATGAGCAAAATGAAAAGGAAGACAAGGGAAAAAATGAAAAGAAAATACAAAGGCACTTAACAGTTTGAAGCCGACCAGTATGAGTATTCTTTAATTATTACATAGCAACCAATTTATTTAACAAAAACTGCAACTGAAAATTTGCTTTGAAAAAATGAAAGTCAAACTTTCTTTAATAATTCGCATCAGAAAACCTACCAGGAAAAGAATATTCAAATGATTGCTCATAATCCATTGATTCCAAGTTTTTTTTTAACAATTTCAATAAATTTTAAAATTTCATAATAAGCGATATTTATAAGGTGTCATCCTTCTTACTGAATGCGTCAGCATTAATATTTTGATGCCGATAAAACGAGACGTTCTTTAGTTATTGAATGTAAATCAAAATCACTATTATTTAATACAAGTCTCTGGAAAACACACTGAGGGTGAAAGCATGAAGCCGGGCAGGACAGCGGCGTCCTCAGATTATCACTCGTATTCAAACAATTGCAAGCCTCATCAAATATTTGGTTGCATTGAAAAATTTGCCGGAACACAAATTAAACTTAAAATGACCATGAGATGTATCGGCCTTTAAATATGGAACCCACTCAGAAGAGACGAACTTTAATATATTTCAAGGGATTTGACAAGAAAACATAAAACTGGCAGATGTGCTCTTATAAACTTTAATTTCGCTCTCCGCCACTTTTGACACTACGATACAGAGTTTTGGAAGTTATCCATTATATTCCATGATGTTGGAAATGAGTTCAGCAACTGAGGATATAGCACCTTCAAATGTCAATTATTTCTTGCATCTGTCCCCAGTTACCGCACAGTATCGTTGAAAGTTTGAAGCTGATCGGATGAGGCCTTTACGTGTTATGAGCAAAATAAACATGAAAAGTTGGAAGGAAAAAAAATAGAGAAATTTGATATCCAGTTAAAGGTTCTTCTCCGGGATAACTAACATTCGTGAGACAAACACTCTATGTGTACTTACCTATCAAAACGTTCCCTGTGTCACAAGTATCAGTATCACCATGAGGGAGGGTCATCAGTGGGGTGTCACAAGTATCAGTATCACCTTGAAGCAAGGCCATCAGTGGGGTGTAACAAGTATCAGTATCACCTTGAGGCAGGGCCATCAGTGGGGTGTAACAAGTATCAGTATCACCTTGAGGCAGGGTCATCAGTGAGGTGTCACAAGCGTCAGTATCACCATGAGGCAGGGTCATCAGTGGAGTGTCACAAATGTCAGTATCACCATGAGACTGGGTCATCAGTGGGGTGTCATAAGTATCAGTATCAACATCAGGCAGGGTCACCAGTGGGGTGACACAAGCGTCAGTATCACCATGAGGAAGAGTCATCATCATCAGTGGGGTGTCACAAGTATCAGTATCACCATGAGGCAGGGTCGTCAGTGAGGTGTCACAAGCGTCAGTATCACCATGGGGCAGGGTCATCAGTGGAGTGTCACAAGTATCAGTATCACCTTGAGGCAGAGTCATCAGTGGGGTGTCACAAGTATCAGTATCACCTTGAGGCAGGGTCATCAGTGGGGTGTAACAAGTATCAGTATCACCTTGAGGCAGGGTCATCAGTGGGGTGTCACAAGTATCAGTATCACCTTGAGGCACGGTAATCAGTGGGGGTTTCACAAGTATCAGTATCACCATGAGGCAGGGTCATCAGTGAGGTGTCACAAGTATCAGTAACACAACGAGGCAGGATCATCAGTGGGGTGTAACAAGTATCAATATCACCATGGGGCAGGGTCATCAGTGGGGTTTCACAAGTATCAGAATCACCATTAGGCAGGGTCAACAGTGAGGTGTCACAAGTAGCAACCTTAAACCAAGTCAGCAATGCCTAAGAGTACGAAATAAGGCAAATAGATTACTGGGGTTTATATCAAGAAGTGTAAGCAACAGAAGTCCAGCGGTTATACTACAGCTTTATACATTATTAGTAAGGCCTCACCTAGATAACGCAGCTCGGTTCTGGTCACCATTTTACAGAATGGATATAAATTCGTTAGAAAACATTCAGCGACGAATGACAAAGTTAATTCATAGCATTAGAAATCTCCCGTATGAAGAAAGATTGAAGTCCGTTAAATTACATTCACTTGTAAGACGAAGAATGAGGGGAGACATGATCGAAGTGTACAAGTGGAAAATGGGTATTAACAAAGGGGATATAAATAAGGTCTTGAGGATATCTCTCCAAGAGAGAACCTGCAATAATGGATTCAAATTAGATAAGTTTAGATTTAGAAAGGATATAGGAAAGTGTTGGTTTGGAAATAGGGTAGTTGATGAGTGGAACAGTCTGCCTAGTAGGGTTATTGAAGCTAGGACCTTGGATAGTTTCAAATTTAGGTTGGATAAATACATAAGTGAGAGGGGTTGGATTTGAGTGGGACTCGCATATGAGTTAATAGAATTATCAAAGCTTATTGCTTGGGTAGCATTGAAAATTAGGATCGGCAAATATTCTGATAATGGGATGCATTGTGAAGGACCTGCCTAGTATGGGCCAACAGGCCTGCTGCAGTGTTCCTCCTTTCTTATGTTCTTAAGTATCAGTATCACCTTGAAGCAGGGTCATCAGTGGGGTGTCACAAGTATCAGTATCACCATGGGGCAGAGTCATCAGTGGAGTGTCAGTATCACCTTGAGGCAGGGTCATCAGTGGGGTGCCACAAGTATCACAATGAGGCTGGGTCATCAGTGGGGTGCCATAAGTATCACCATGAAGCTGGGTCATTAATGGGGTGTCATAAGTATCACCATGAGGCAGTCATCAGTGGGGTGTCATAAGTATCACCATGGGGCAGGGTCATCAGTGGGGTGTCATAAGTATCACCATGGGGCAGGGTCATCAGTGGGGTGTCATAAGTATCACCATGAGACAGGGTCATCAGTGGGGTGTCATAAGTATCACCATGAGGCAGGGTCATCAGTGTGGTGTCATAAGTATCACCATGAGGCAGGGTCATCAGTGGGGTGTCATAAGTATCACCATGAGGCTGGGTCATCAGTGGGGTGTCATAAGTATCACCATGGGGCAGGGTCATCAGTGGGGTGTCATAAGTATCACCATGAGGCAGGGTCATCAGTGGGGTGTCATAAGTATCACCATGAGGCTGGGTCATCAGTGGGGTGTCATAAGTATCACCATGAGGCTGGGTCATCAGTGGGGTGTCATAAGTATCACCATGGGGCAGGGTCATCAGTGGGGTGTCATGAGGCGCACATCAACCAAATTACTGCTGCAGTATATGGGGCGCCTGGCAAACCTAAGAATATCGTTTCGACACTGTATGTCAGGCTCATTTTGGAAAATGCAGCACCAATATGGAACCCACACCTGGTCAAACACGTCAAGAAATTGGAGAAAGGGCAAAAATTTGCAACAAAATTAGTCTCAGAGCTAAGAGGTATGTCCAAGGAGGAGATATTATGGGAAATCAACCAGACGACACTGGAGGACAGGATGGGTAGGGGAGACATGATAACGACGTATAAAATTCTGACCGGAATTAAAGTGGACAAGGCCAGAACGTTTCAGAGATAGGACACAGGAACAAGGGTTGAGGTTCTAGCTCAACTCAGTTGGGTCATAGGGATGTTAGGAAGTATTTCTTCAGCCTTTGAGTTGTCAGGAAGTGAAACAATCTGGAGTGAAGTAGTGGAGGAAGGATCCATACATAGTTTTAAGACGAGGTAAGATAAGGCTCTTAGAGCAGGGAGAGAGTGGACTTAGTAGCGACTAGCGAAGAGGCGGGGCCAAGAGATAAGATCTGACGTCTGCAACCACAAATAGGTGAGTACACACTCAAGCTTTCTCACTGAGCCAGACGTTTGCAATCGTATGTACTGTTCTTCATTGCGCAGTTAATTTAATAACAACATGTAATCTGCTTCGTCGAAGCTCTCTTCTCTCGCTCTCCACCTACCTATCTGTCTATCTATCTATCTATTTATGTGTCTACTCTCTCTAACTCTCATCGCTTCAGTTGTATTTTATCTTAAAAACGTGAAATCATGGTTTCACCCGGTAACTACTTTTATTTTTGTTCATCACTTTTTAAATAGTATTTCTCTCCTTTTTGCTTAACTGCTAAGAGTGTGTGTCATCCACACACTCAGACACACACACACACACACACACACACACACACAACAAGATTAGTCTCAGAGCTAAGAGGTATGTCCAAGGAGGAGATATTATGGGAAATCAACCAGACGACACTGGAGGACAGGATGGGTAGGGAAGACATGATAACGACGTATAAAATTCTGACCGGAATTAAAGTGGACAGGGCCAGAACGTTTCAGAGATAGGACACAGGAACAAGGGTTGAGGTTCTAGCTCAACTCAGTTGGGTCATAGGGATGTAGGAAGTATTTCTTCAGCCTTTGAGTTGTCAGGAAGTGAAACAATCTGGAGAGTGAAGTAGTGGAGGAAGGATGACAGTGCAGAGGCGGGGCCAGGAGCTGAGTCTCGACCCCTGCAACCACAATTAGGTGAGTACAATTAGGTGAGTACACACACACACACACACACACACACACACACACAAACACTAAGAATAGCGTTCCAATACCTTACTAAGGAATCGTTCAAGACTCTGTACACACCATATACGTCAGTCCCATACTGGAGTATGCAGCACCAGTTTGGAACCCACACCTGGTCAAGCACGTCAGGAAATTAGAGAAAGTGCAGAGGTTTCCAACAAGACTAGTCCCAGAGCTAAGGGGATTGTCCTACGAAGAAAGGTTAAGGGAAATCGGCCTGACGACACTAGAGGACAGGAGGGTTAGGGGAGACATGATAACGACATATAAAATACTGCGAGGAATAGATAAGGTGGACAGAGACAAGATGTTCCAGAGAGGGGACACAGAAACAAGGGGTCACAATTGGAAGTTGAAGACTCCTATGAGTCAAAAGGATGTTAGGAAGTATTTCTTCAGACATAGAGTTGTCAGGAAGTGGAATAGCCTAGAAAGCAACGTAGTGGAGGCAGGAACCATACATAGTTTTAAGACGAGGTTTGATAAAGCTCATGGAGCAGGGAGAGAGAAGACCTAGTAGCAATCAGTGAAGAGGCGGGGCCAGGAGCTATGACTCGACCCCTGCTACCACAAATAGGTGAGTACAAATAGGTGAGTACACACACATACACACACACACACAAACGAAACTCAATGAGGCAATAACAGACTCAATCTTCCCACCGGGATATCAAATCCTGAGGAAAGATAGGAGTAGAGGGGGGGGAGGGGTTGCACTGCTCGTAAGGAACCAATGGAGATTTGAGGAAATGGAAGGCGTGGACGCGATTAGTGAAAGGGACTACAGAGTAGGTACAATTCAGTCTGGGGAACATAAGGTAGCCATTGCAGTGATGTATAACCCACCACAGAACTGCAGGAGGCCAAGAGAGTAATATGAAGAGAGCAACAGAGCAATGGTGGACACACTGGCTGAGGTGGCAAGAAGAGCTCACTCGAGCAGAGCAAAATTACTGGTTATGGGCGACTTCAACCACAGGGAGATCGATTGGGAAAATCTGGAGCCACATGGGGGTCCAGAAACCTGGAGAGCCAAGATGATGGATGTGGCACTGGAAAACCTTATGCACCAACATGTCATGGACACTACCAGAGAGAGAGAGGAGAGGACGAACCAGCAAGGCTGGACCTCGTGTTCATCCTGAGCAGTTCAGACATTGAGGACATCACATATGAGAGGCCCCTGGGAGCCAGTGACCATGTGGCTCTGAGCTTTGAGTACATAGTAGAGTTACAAGTGGAGAGGGTAACAGGAGTTGAAAGAGAAAAGCCAAACTATAAAAGAAGGGACTACACGGGCATGAGGAACTTCCTGGAAAAAATAAACACATAAGCAGTATAATGTGATCCTTTATTGACAACGTTTCGCCCACGCAGTGGGCTTTATCGAGTCACAGACAGATCTACCTGGAAAATGAGCAACATGGAGATATATATAGGGTACAGTCAGGTGGAGAATGCTGGGTCAGGTGGAGAAAGCTGCATGTGAGTCTTAAAAGTAGTGTGATAGTTGAAAACAAAGTGTGACTTAAAGGACCTGCAGTGTACCATTCTTGAGTTCTAGGTGGGATAGCGTTGAAGAAGTTTCTTGGCAATAGGTTCAGCTATGTTGTAGAAGCCGTTGTTCTGGTTGAAGTTGTTGGATATACAGATGAGTGATGATTCTAGGATTCTTCGGTATTGCGTGTTGTCTTCTCTGGCGATGAGTCTTGCGTTTCTGTAGTTGATTAAATGGTTGTGTAAATTTCGGTGTTGAACACAGGCATTTCTTGACTGTACCCTATATATATCTCCATGTTGCTCATTTTCCAGGTAGATCTGTCTGTGACTCGATAAAGCCCACTGCGTGGGCGAAACGTTGTCAATAAAGGATCACATTATACTGCTTATGTGTTTATTTTTCCATTGTGTCGGTATTTTATACCATTTATTTCCAGGAACTTCCTGCAGGAGGTTCAGTGGGACAGAGACATGGAAGGAAAGTCAGTAAACGAAATGATGGAATACGTAACAACAAAATGCAAGGAAGCAGAGGAAAGGTTTGTTCCCAAGGGCAACAGAAATAATGGGAAGTCCAGAACGAGCCCTTGGTTTACCCAAAGGTGCAGGGAGACAAAGACTAAGTGCGCTAGAGAATGGAAAAAGTACAAAAGGCAAAGGACCCAGGAAAATAAGGAGATTAGTCGTAGAGCCAGTAACGAGTATGCACAGATAAGGAGGGAGGCCCAGCGACAGTACGAAAATGACATAGCATCGAAAGTCAAGTCTGACCCGAAACTGCTGTATAGTCACATTAGGGGGAAGACAACAGTCAAAGACCAGGTGATCAGGCTGAGGAAAGAAGGTGGGGAACTCACAAGAAACGATCAAGAGGTATGTCAGGAGCTCAACACGAGATTTAAGGAGGTATTTACAGTGGAGGCAGGAAGGACTCTGGGAAGACAGTACAGAGTGGGACACCAACAAGGAATATACCAAATGTATAAGGCATACACACAACTGAGGAGGAGGTGATGAAGTTGCTCAGTGACCTTGATACCTCAAAGGCGATGGGACCTGACAACATCTCCCCTTGGGTCCTTAGAGAGGGAGCAGAGATGCTGTGTGTGCCACTAATCACAATATTCAACACATTCCTTGAAACTGGGCAGCTACCTGAGGTATGGAATAAGGCAAATGTAGTTCTCATTTTAAGAAAGGAGACAGAAACGAGGCACTAAACTATAGACCAGTGTCACTTACGTGTATAGTGTGCAAAGTCATTGAGAAGATTATCAGGAGGAGAATGGTGGAGCACCTGGAACGGCACAAGATTATAAATGATAACCAGCACGGATTCATGGAAGGCAAATCCTGTGTCACAAACCTCCTGGAGTTCTATGACAAAGTAACAGAAGTAAGACACGAGAGAGAGGGGTGGGTTGATTGCATTTTCTTGGACTGCAGGAAGGCCTTCGACACAGTTCCTCATAAGAGATTAGTGCACAAGTTAGAGGATCAGGCGTGTATAACAGGAAGGGCACTGCAATGGATCAGAGAGTACCTGACAGGGAGGCAACAACAGGTCATGGTACGTGATGAGGTATCACAGTGGGCGCCTGTGACGAGCGGGGTCCCAAAGGGGTCAGTCCTAGGACCAGTGCTATTCTTGGGATATGTGAATGACATGACGGACGGGATAGACTCAGAAGTGTCTCTGTTCGCAGACGATGTGAAGTTAATGAGGATAATTAAATCAGACGAGGATCAGGCAGGACTACAAAGAGACTTGGACATGCTGGACACCTGATCCAGCAACTGGCTTCTCGAATTTAACCCCGCCAAATGCAAAGTCATGAAGATTGGGGAAGGACAAAGAAGACCGCAGACAGAGTATAGGCTAGGTGGCCAAAGACTGAAAACCTCGCTCAATGAGAAAGATCTTGGGGTGAGTATAACAACAAGCACGTCTCCGGAAGCACACATCAACCAGATAACTGCTGCAGCATACGGACGACTGGCAAACCTGATAATAGCGTTCCGATACCTTAGTAAGGAATCGTTCAAGACACTGTACACCGTGTACGTCAGGCCCATACTAGAGTATGCAGCGCCAGTTTGGAACCCGTACCTGGTCAAGCACGTCAATAAATTAGAGAAAGTGCAAAGGTTTGCGACAAGGTTAGTTCCAGAGCTAAGGGGAATGTCCTACGAAGAAAGGTTAAGGGAAATCGGCCTGACAACACTAGAGGACAGGAGGGTTAGGGGAGACATGATAACGACATACAAAATACTGAGGGGAATAGACAAGGTGGATAGAGACAGGATGTTCCAGAGAGGGGACACAGAAACAAGGGGTCACAATTGGAAGTTGAAGACTCAGATAAGTCAAAGGGATGTTAGGAAGTATTTCTTCAGCCATAGAGTAGTCAGGAAGTGGAATAGTCTAGCAAGTGATGTAGTGGAGGCAGGAACCATACATAGCTTTAAGACGAGGTATGATAAAGCTCATGGAGCAGGGAGAGAAGGGACCCAGTAGCGGTCAGTGAAGAGGCGGGGCCAGGAGCTGAGTCTCGACCCCTTCAACCACAATTAGGTGAGTACACACACACACACACACACTACAATATCAGTACTTGTGGGTGGGCTGTCTTCTCATTCTATAATATTCAATCTTTCTTGCTATCTGTTGGTCTCTGGGTGAACCATGGGCGCTCTCTAGCCTTTCCCTTCCCTCTACATCCAATTTTCAGATAGGTACTCCATCTCATTCTTCTTTCCTTCCCTTTGATTCCCTATATGTACTACTTTCAGACATTCTCAAAATGCCTGAGGGCACTTCCTGCCTCCAGCCTCTGTGCCTCATTCGAGCAAAGGCGCTTCCTTCATTGCATATATATATATATATATATATATATATATATATATATATATATATATATATATATATATATATATATATATATATATATATATATATATATATATATATATATATATATATATATATATATATATATATATATATTATATATATATATATACTATATATATATAAAATATATATATATATATATATATATATATGTTAGTTAGTTACCATTTTGTCCTAGGCACATGTCAATTAGACACTAGGCCTGTTGTATGTATTGTGTGTGTGTAAGGAAACACTTCGAAATGTTTCTGCCCCACTGGAATTGAACCCGGCCCCTCCGTGCGTGAAGAGAGCTTTACCCACTGGGCCACCGGGTGTGTGTGTGTGTGTGTGTGTGTGTGTGTGTGTGTGTGTGTGGTGTGTGTGTGTGTGGGTGTGTGTGTGTTAGTTACCATTTTGTCCTAGGCACATGTCGATTAGACACTAGGCCTGTTGTATGTATGTATGTGTGTGTGTGTGTGTGTAACGAAACACTTCGAAATGTTTCGGCCCCGCCGAATTGAACCCGGCCCTCCGTGCTGTGTGTGTGTGTGTGTGTGTGTGTGGTGTGGTGTGTGTGTGTGTGTGTGTGTGTGCAATAAGATCACAGTAAACAGGTGATATCACAATATGCAAATAACCTCTATGAACTAAAATAGAAATTCCAGCGTTTCGTGACTACTCACATTATCATTAGTTCCTTGATAATGTGAGTAGTCACGAATGCGCTTGAATTTCTATTTTTTCATAGTGGGTATATATATATATATATATATATATATATATATATATATATATATATATATATATATATATATATATATATATATATATATATATATATATATATTTATATATATCATGGAATCTAAAATAGACTAAGCGGGAAGTTCTAGCTCAATATTGCAACCTCTAACTGAGGTCCACTTCAGCAGGTCAGGAACAGACTTGGTAAAGTCAAATGCGTAAGAGAGAGCACCTCACTAATGTGGATCTTTGACTCAAGAAGAAAGGTCTGCCCTTGGGTTGCTTGTATTTGCGATGAGCTTGGAAACAAATTGTTTTCCGAAACTTCTGGCATCTTTTCTCTAGAGGCAAACTTTCGCAATCCGTTGTTACAAATTGACGATGATGATCCAAGTCTCTATTCTTTTTGAGCAGCTCTGCTTTATATTCAGCAGCCGCTCCTTGCTGAATATCACTAACTGGTAAGTAGGCGTCAGGTAAAGCTGATATACTGTATGCTGAAAGCAACACGAATTAAATTAAATATAAACACTCTTCGGACCTTCTGTAGCTCAAGTCATTAACGTCTGAGCTGAAATCAGATACAATATGTCCTAGACTACGATGGCTCAATAGTCAGTGATAGATTTTTTTTTTATTTTTTTTTTTCCCGTTAACCGTGCACGTCGGTCATGAGTTAGAGTGGATGGATATGGACATATTTCCATCTACCTGTCAAGTTGAGCTAGAAGTTTTAAATGAAAGTTCATGATCAAAACCATAACTGGGAACAGTGAAGAATCCGTGAACCACACTGTGATTGTCAACACCGTGACCAGTAAAATCAACGGTCACTATTATGGGGATTATGATAATCTACTTGTTATGAGGTGAGAAAATTCCCAGTGACAACAGATTCGATTGCTTGAGAAGACTTAAACAATCAATCCCGCTAGCCCATGACTACTATCTCTTCCCTCCCGCTGCCTCAACTTAACAGCATGATAGTGACACCTCAAGGTGTCACTATCATGCCAGCATCACTGGCGATGCTGGCATGCCCAGGCTACTGCCCTCTGTGTCCAGGCACTTTACTACCATCTGTGTGTAGCAGTACGTTTCACTTATTCAGTGTTGGAAATCAAATAATTGTAAAGGATTTCTGTAAATTGATAAACCCGAGAATAAAGATAGTAATAACTAGTAATTTTGATGGCAAAATTACTAGTTACTACTAGTATGACCTATTGGATCATCACTGGCGCCTAGAAAAAGTTAATTTTACTCTTAACGAAGCATAAATCTCATAACCATATATCAGTTTTACAGGAAACTCCAGGAAACTATATACCGAAAGCACGGAAGGTACTTTTGACACCTACGGGAGTCTTATTGTCTTTTAATCTAGGACTTATGAAGGGAGTAAATTAAGTAAATCTAATTAGATGAATCATCATTTCAATATATAACACTGTCACCACCTCATACATACTGTCAACAAGCAGTACTGGAGTCGCTGATCACACAGGTGACTCAAGCATAAACATCAACAAAACCGCTCAAAGAAACAGGGATGTAAGTGTGCCGGTCTACTTCGGTCGTCGTTGATGTTGTAATATTCTTTATGTGGGACAAACATCATGGCACATTATTACAAGGATTCAGGAACACGGATATATTTGGTATGTACATAACAATGCAATTGTAATCCACCCCGAGTTACTCTACCAATGGGAACAGCGCCAAGGTAATAATCAAAGAAACAGATACAGAGGAAAATGCTTAAGAGGGAGCTGTAAGCTTTATTTTGAACATCATAGAACAAATTAATAGGTTTAACAGACTCGATCTTTATTATACTACAACTCAGCAGAGCCAAACTAATTAACATCATGCAATAAGGTGCTTGTCCTTCTTTACCTCATCTTAAATACCCTCGTTTCCCCTCCACCACAAAATCCGCTTCCTGTCCCCGTCTCTCCCAGTGCGATGTAATCTGTATAAATTCGTATTTTTGTATTTTAACTAGAAGGTAACCGAGAGAGGAGTAAAACACAATAAAAAAAATACTGACAAGCGAAATTGCAGTAAAGAAGATTATGCAAGATTTTGAGAATGTCTGAAAGTAGTACATATAGAGAATCAGAGGGAAGGAAATAAGAATGAGATGGAGTACCTATCTGAAAATTGGATGTAAAGGCAAGGGAAAGGCTAGAGAGCGCCCATGGTTCACCCAGAGATGCAGAGAACTAAAAACAAGAGGCGCAAGAATTCGGGAAAAAAAATACAGAAATTAAAGGACAGCTGAAGAGCTAGAAGCAAAAGTACACTTGTGAGGAGACAGGCCAGGCGATAATTTGTAAACGATATATTATTATTATTATTATTATTATTATTATTATTATTATTATTATTATTATTATTATTATTATTATTATTATTATTATTATTATTATTATTATTATTATTATTATTGTTATTCTTCTTCTTCTTCTTCTTCTTATTATTATTATTATTGTTGTTGTTGTTATTATTATCTGGGGGAAGCGCTAAACACATAGGGATCATATAGCAAAGAACGATAGAGCAGAAAAAAATAAAGTCTGACCCGAGACTGCTACTCAACCAAATCAGAGGATATGAAAACAAAGCCAGATAATAAGTCTGAAGAAGGAAAAAAATCACAAGAAATAACAAAGACGTTTATTTACTACCCAATATGCGACATGTCATTCCCAGCACTGAGTATGCGGCACAGTAATTTAACAATTACATGTCAAGAAGATATTAAAAGCTCAGCGATTCGCACAGAGACTAGTTCCAGAAGTAATGTAAATGAACTGTAAGAATAGGCTAAACGAACTGAACCTGATGGCTAACATTAGCGTACAGGAAGATCACGTAAGACACGAATATTACGAACACTCTTCTCACGGAACTTGTGAGGGGTGAGCAAAATTGGAAGTTTAAGAAACGAATTAGCAACAGGGATTTAGGAAATACTATTACTGACTCAAGAAGGTTAGCAGGTGAAATAACCTGGATGGAGAAATGGTGTAGTCAGACTTTCTACACATATATAAGAATATCTGTATAAAATAGAACCCGCGAGGTCAGGAGAGAGTGATCCCAGTTACAATCAGTTTAAACGATGGGACAGGAACATGAGCTCTACTCTATACAAACACAAAATTTTAAGTACAAAATATGTATTTCGACTCAGTGTACTGTATATAAACACCCTTGGTGTATTTACACCTAGAGATACACACCTCTCGGTGTATATACACTAAGAAATACTAACTTCTTCGTTAATATGCTCTGAGAAATACACGTCTTCATGTTTTCCAATTAGATATTCTCACCTCTAGGTGTACATACACTAAGAAATACTCTCTCAAGGTATATATTCGGTGAACGATACATACCCATAGATTCATTTGCACAGATATGCAATTTTTGGTGTATGTACACTGTGAGTTATGTACATTTCGATGAATATTCTGTTTCCTATGCGACTGGTTTTTTTCCCTACATGATTTAATACTTTTGTGTCAAGGGTTAATATTTCATCTCACGTGACGACTTTCTTACACTCACACGGGCTAATATTTCTCGCTCCCACGATTCGTATTTGTTCTCACGATCATTTTTTTATCTTATATTTTTTCGCTTATAATTGCGGTGAACATTTAATAACGATCTTTTATTCTTTTGTATTACATATTATCGTCTGTTCCTCACGTTAATATTTTAACATAAAAATATTGTTGTCGTTAAAGAAAATCACAACCAGGTTCTTAACGCTTTTTGAGATTTCGTATTTCTATCACCCCAGTAGTTAGACTGTTGGGTTTAGTCCTGACTCTTTCTCTTCTACTTCAGCTCTTCCTCTCACCGGCTATTCTTCTTCTGTCCCCACTTCCCCCTCGCCCCTAGTGGGTCCTTACCTGTGAGTCTGAACTGAACTATTTCTATCAGTTTTTTTTTTCATGAGACAATAACAACATTATTATTACAAATTAATTTGATAAAAAAAAATCCAAAGCTGCCATCAGGAGACTTGATGGTCGCTTGTTATCATCCACCCCGCTTCATGACTACCGTTGTTATCCACCCCGCTTCATGACTACCGTTGTTATCCACCCCGCTTCATGACTACCGTTGTTATCCACCCCGCTTCATGACTACCGTTGTTATCCACCCCGCTTCATGACTACCGTTGTTATCCACCCCGCTTCATGACTACCGTTGTTATCCACCCCGCTTCATGACTACCGTTGTTATCCACCCGCTTCATGACTACCGTTGTAATCCACCCCGCTTCATGACTACCGTTGTTATCCACCCCGCTTTATGACTACCGTTGTCATCCATCCCGCTTCATGACTACTGTTATCATCCACCCCGCTTCATGACTACCGTTGTTATCCAAGCCGCTTTATGACTACCGTTGGTATCCATCCCGCTTCATGACTACTGTTATCATCCACCACGCTTTATGACTACCGTTATCATCCACCCCGCTTCACGACTACCGTTGTCATCCACCCCGCTTCATGACTACAGTTGTCATCCACCCCGCTTCATGACTACCGTTGTCATCCACCCCGCTTCATGACTACCGTTGTTATCCATCCCGCTTTATGACTACCGTTGTTATCCATCCCGCTTCATGACTACTGTTATCATCCACCACGCTTCATGACTACCGTTGTCATCCACCCCGCTTCATGACTACCGTTGTCATCCACCCCGCTTCATGACTACCGTTGTCATCAACCCCGCTTCATGACTACAGTTGTCATCCACCCCGCTTCATGACTACCGTTGTCATCCCCCCCGCTTCATGACTACCGTTGTCATCCACCCCGCTTCATGACTACCGTTGTTATTCACCCCGCTTCATGACTACCGTTGTTATTCATCCCGCTTCATGACTACTGTTATCCACCCCTCGTCATGACTACCGTTATCATCCACTCCGCTTCATGACTACCGTTGTCATCCACCTCGCTTCATAACTACCGTTGTCATCCACCCCACTTCATGACTATCGTTGTTATCCACCCCGCTTTATGACTACTGTTGTTAGCCATCCCGCTTCATGACTACTGTTATCATCCACCACGCTTCATGACTACCGTTATCATCCACCCCGCTTCATGACTACCCTTGTCATCCACCCCGCTTCATGACTACCGTTGTCATCCACCCCGCTTCATGACTACCGTTGTCATCCACCCCGCTTCATGACTACCGTTGTCATCCACCCCGCTTCATGACTACAGTTGTCATCCACCCCGCTTCATGACTACCTTTGTCATCCACCCCGCTTAATGACTACCGTTGTCATCCACCCCGCTTCATGACTACCGTTGTCATCTACCCCGCTTCATGACTACCGTTGTCATCCACCCGCTTCATGACTACCGTTATCCACCCGCTTCATGACTACCGTTGTCATCCACCCCGCTTCATGACTACCCTTGTTATTCACCCCGCTTCATGACTACCGTTATCCACCCCGCTTCATGACTACCATTGTCATCCACCCTGCTTCATGACTACCGTTGTCATCCACCCCGCTTCATGACTACCGTTGTTATCCACCCCGCTTCATGACTACTGTTGTCATCCACCCCGCTTTCTGACTACCGTTGTTATCCACCCCGCTTCATGACTACCGTTGTTATCCACCCCGCTTTATGACTACCGTTTTCATCCACCCTGCTTTATGACTACCGTTGTCATCCACCCCGCTTCATGACTACCGTTGTTATCCACCCCGCTTCATGACTACCGTTGTCATCAACCCCGCTTTCCTACTACCGTTGGCATCCACGCCGCTTCATGACTACCGTTGTTATCCACCCCACTTCATAACTACCGTTATCATCTACGCTGCTTCATGAATACCGTTATCATCCACGCTGCTTCGTGACTACTGTTATCATCCACGTAGCTTCGTGACTACCGTTATCATGCACGCTGCTTCATGACTACCGTTATCATCCACGCCGCTTCATGACTACCGTTATTATCCACGCCGCTTCATGACTACCGTTATCATCCACGCTGCTTCGTGACTACCGTTATCATCCACGCCGTTTCGTGACTACTGTTATCATCCACGATGCTTTATGAATACCATTTACATCCACGCTGCTTCGTGACTACCGTTATCATCCACCCCGTTTCACGATTACTGTTTTCATCCACCCGCTACTTGACACTCGTTTTCATCCACGGTGCTCCGTGACTTGTCTTTGGTGCTCCGTGACTCGTCCTTGGTGCTCCGTGACTCGTCCACGGTGCTCCGTGACTCTTCCACGGTGCTCCGTGACTCGTCCACGGTGTTCCGTGACTCTTCCACGGTGCTTCGTAACTCGTCCTTGGTGCTCCCTGACTCGTCCTTGGTGCTCCGTGACTCGTCCTTGGTCCTCCGTGACTCGTCCTGGAGCTCCCAGTTTTGTCTGCTCTGTTCGTTGTTCCAGTTTTCACAGTAAGCATCGCAGTCACTTCAACTCCACATCCATTTTCACTAGGTGTATTTCGGTCGACACATGATTCCGTGTTGCCTAACCCGTTTTATGACTATGGTTTTTTTCCACGCCGATTCATGTGTACTGTTTTCATCCAGGCTCCTGTACGTCAGTGCAAACGAAAATATTAAGCCACAGTGGGGCCTGATTCTCTAATGCATTAAAGTATTAGTGTTATAAATTTTTAAATAATGATATTTGGTACTCACTAGTTATTTCATAGACTCTATGTATCTCAATACTACTTTTTTTTAATTAAAATGGAAAATTAGAATATACACAGCCTTAAACTAATTCAAAGAATTCACTAAGAAATACTAACTTTGAAGACAAAATAAAAATTAATTATTTTGTTATCTCAGAGGGACCAATATCCTAAAATACATAAGCACATGAAATTTCAAGTCGTTTATAATTTTCTTTATTAACTTATCAGAGTAAAAGGTTGAAGGTAGCTGGAGGGCTCACTCTGAAATTAACACATGAAAATCAGTATTTAAATTTTCTCAGATTCTTCCAGAAAAGTGGCAAATTTGGGAACAATGCAGGCCATAATAATTCCAAACTTTTCTCTAATAAGATTTATCGGCTTTGTAGGTTTACGTATTGAAGTAATAATTATATTTTTTTTATTAACACATCGGCCGTTTCCCACCAAGGCAGGGTAGCCCGACAAAGAAAAACTTTCATCATCATTCACTCCATCACTGTCTTGCCAGAGGCGTGCTTACACTACAGCTACAAAACTGCAACATTAACACCCCTCCTTCAGAGTGCCGGCACTGTACTTCCCATCTCCAGGAATCAAGTCCAGCCTGCCGGTTTCCCTGAAACCAATGTTACCTTGCCTACACTCCAACAGCACATCAAGTCCTAAAAACCATTTGTCTCCATTCGCTCCTATCTAACACGTTCACGCACGCTTGGTGGGAGTCCAAGCCCCTCGCACACAAAACCTCCTTTACCCCCTCCCTCCAACCTTTTCTAGGCCGACCCCTACCCCGCCTTCCCTCCACTACAGATTTATACACTCTCGAAGTCATTCTATTTTGCTCCATCCTTTCTATATGTCCAAACCATCTCAACAACCCGTCCTCAGCTCTCTGGATAATAGTTTTGGTAATCCCACACCTCCTCCTAATCTCCAAACTACGGATTCTCTGCATTATATTCACACCACACATTGCCCTCAAACACGACATCTCCACTGCCTCCAGCCTTCTCCTTGTTGCAACATTCACAACCAATGTCTCACACCCATACAAGAGTGTTGGTATAACTATACTCTCATACATTCCCCTCTTTGCTTTCATGGATAAAGTTCTCTGTCTCCACAAGCTCCTTAGTGCACCACTCACCTTTCTTCCCTCGTTAATTCTATGATTCACCTCATCCTTCATATACCCATCTGCTGACACATCCACTCCCAAATATCTGAACACATTCTTCTCCTCCATACTCTCTCCCTCCAAGCTGATATCCAATCTTCCATTATCTATTTTTTTTGTTATCCTCATCACCTTACTCTTTCCTATATTCACTTTTAATTTCCTTCTTTTACATACAATACCAAACTCATCCACCAACCTCTGCAACTTCTCTTCAGAATCCCCCAAAAGCATAGGGTCATCAGCAAAGAGCAACTGTGACAACTCCCACTTTGTGTTAGATCCTTTATCTTTTAACCTCACACCTCTTGCCAACACCCGAGCATTCACTTCTCTTACAACTCCATCTATAAATATATTAAACAACCACGGTGACATCTCACATCCCTGTCTAAGGCCTAATTTTAATGGGAAATAATCTCCCTCTCGCCTACATACTCTAACCTGTGCCTCACTATCCTCGTAAAAACTTTTCACCGCTTTCAGTAACCTACCTCCTATTCCATACATTTGCAACATCTGCCACATTGCCCCTCTATCCACCCTATCATATGCCTTTTCCAAATCCATAAATGCCACAAACACCTCTTTACCTTTATATAAATATTGTTCACCTATATGTTTCACTGCAAACACTTGGTCTACACACCCCCTACCTTTCCTAAAGCCTCCTTGTTAATCCGTTATCCTGCTCTCCGTCTTTCTCCTAATTCTTTCAATAATAACTCTACCATACACTTTACCAGGTACACTCAACAGACTTATTCCCCTATAATTTTTGCACTCTCTTTTGTCCCCTTTGCCTTTATACAAAGGAACAATACACGCTCTCTGCCAATCCCTAGGTACCTTACCCTCTTCCATACATTTATTAAATAAAAACACTAACCACTCTGAAAGTATATCCCCACCTGCCTTTAACATTTCTATCTTTATCCCATCAATCCCAGCTGCCTTACCCCCTTTCATTCTACCCACTGCCTCACGAACTTCCCCCACACTCACAACTGTTCTTCCTCACTCATATAAGATGTTATTCCTCCTTGCCCTATACACGAAATCACAGCTTCCCTGTCTTCATCAACATTTAACAATTCCTCAAAATATTCCCTCCATCTTCCTGATACCTTTAACTCTCCATTTAATAACTCTCCTCTCCTATTTTTAACTGACAAATCCATTTGTTCCCTAGGCTTCCTCAACTTGCCAATCTCACTCCAAAACTTTTTCTTATTTAAAAAAAAAATTGTTGATAATATCTCACCCACCCTCTCATTTGCTCTCTTTTTACACTGCTTTACCACTCTCTTAACCTCTCTTTTTCTCTCCATATACTCCTCCCTCCTTGCATCACTTCTACTTTGTAAAAACCTCTCATATGCTAACTTTTTCTCTCTTACTATCTTACTACTCTCTTTACATCATCATTCCACCAATCGCTCTTCTTCCCTCCCGCACCCACTTTCCTATAACCACAAACTTCTGCTGAACACTCTAGCACTATATTCTTAAACTTACCCCATACCTCTTCTACCCCACTGATTTTACTCTCACTAGCCCATCTGTCCTCCAACAATTGTTTATATCTTACCCTAACCGCCTCCTCCTTTAGTTTATAAATCTTCACTTCTCTCTTACTTGTTGTTTCCATTCTCCTTGTATCCCATCTACCTTTTACTCTCACTGTAGCTACAAATAAAAAGTTATCTGATATATCTGTGGCCCCTCTATAAACATGTGCATCCTGAAATCTACCCAACAGTCTTTTATCTACCAATATGTAGTCCAACAAACTACTGTCATTTCGCCATACATCATATCTTGTATAATTATTTATCCTCTTTTCTTAAAATATGTGTTACCTATAACCAAACCCTTTTCTATACAAAGTTCAATCAAATGCTCCCATTAACATTTACACCTGGTACCCAAACTTACCTACCACCCTCTCTCTAAACGCTTCTCCTACTTTAGCATTTAGGTCTCCTACCACGATTACTCTCACTTGGCTCAAAAGTTCCTACACACTCGCTTAACATCTCCCAAAATTTTCTCTCTCCTCTACCTCCTCTCTTCTCCAGGTGCATACGCACTTATTATGATCCACTTTTCACATGTCTCATAAACATGCAAGGTTGCAGGTATGTCTTGCTACTTCTACTTACACCTAGGTAACGCTACACATGCATGTACAAGATATATATACTAACCCCTCTGGGTTTTCTTCTATTTTTTTTCTTAGTTCTTGTTCTTTTTATTTCTGCTTATCTCCATGGGGAAGTGGAGGAGAATTCTTCCTCCTAAGCTATGCGTGTCGTAAGAAGCGACTAAATGCCGGAGCAATGGGCTAGTAACCCCTTCTCCTGTATAAATTACTAAAAAGAAGATAAGGAAAAAATTCATAAAATTGGGATGTTTGAATGTGGGTGGATGTAGTGCGGAGGATAAGAAAGAGATGATTGCTGATGTTATGACTGAAAAGAAGTTGGATGTCCTGGCCCTAAGCGAAACAAAGCTGAAGGGGGTAGGCGAGTTTCAGTGGGGAGAAATAAATGGGATTAAGTCAGGAGTATCTGAGAGTTAGAGCTAAGGAAGGGTAGCAATAATGTTGAAGGATCAGTTATGGAGAGAGAAAGGGAACATAAATGTATAAATTCAAGGATTATGTGGATTAAAGTAATAATTAGGTTTTACTAAATAGAAGATTTATAGGTTTTAACCTAACATAACCAAAGCTATTTTTTTTCTGATCAGAAGAGGCAATTTGAATAATAAACTTGGCTGAATGAATATTACCTTAACTAATATCAGGGCAAAATTTTCTTGAAATTACATCAAAAGTAAAAACAAATTGTGTGCCTACACAGCCTAAGGCCAGGATATTTTATCCATTTCTTAAGATGATTCAGATATAAAGGAAAGCACTAAATCAGTAGGAGGCATACAACACCTGTGGAATGTTATACATTTAGATTCAGTTCAAGTAACGGAGGTTAAGTTCAGTTCCTCGGATCAAGAGCATTTCACCAACCTCATAGAAAAGTAATGCAAGAATAATAATAATAAATCATTTCGAGATTAAAAGTGACAAATGGCATCAACACTCTCCATTAACAACCTTCTAAGTAGGATACAACAGTATTGAAATTTTGAAGCCGATCAGAGGAGCCTGTCTCTAGTAATGGCACAGAAACAAAATTCTTTAATGGACTATGCAACATTCTCCTCTGGGCACCTTTTAGCATGCACTGTATGGCATGCTAAGAGTGTTTCATTTTATTCGGCGTTTGTCACACTCCCATATAGGCTGTCTCCCAACCAGCGAACTGGGTGCTAAAGGCTTAACAATCAATAGGGCACCCACTGCTGCACATAAACAGCGCCATTCAAGGCAGGTGAAATTGAAGACCTAGAAAATGTACAGAGAACCTTCACGGCACACATAAGTGTGATAAAACACTTAACAGTTGAAGTTCCTCGACCTGTACTCCCTGGAATGTAGGCGGGAGAGATACATGATTATATACACTTGGAAATTCTAGAGGAATTAGTACCAAATTTACACTAAAAAATCACCCACTATGGAAGCAAAAGACTCAGCAGGTGATGCAACATCCCCCAATGAAAATCAGGGGATAAGAGACAACACAATAAGCGTCAGGGGCCCAAGACTATTCAACCGCCTCCCAGCATACATAAGGGGGATTACCAATAGACCCCTGGCTGTCTTCAAGAAGGCTTTGGACAGGCACCTAAAGTCAGTACCTAATCAGCCGGGCTGTGGTTCGTACGTCGGTTTACGTGCGGCCAACAGTTACAGCCTGGTTCATCAGGCCCTGATCCACCATGAGGCCTGGTTACAGACCGGGCCGCGGGGGCGTTGACCCCCGAAACCCTCTCTAGGTATCGTTAAATTAGTGCCTTGGTTTATTGGCCAATCACAGGCAAGCCCTTCAAAGGTGAAGCAACGTGGTTCACTTGTGGTGAGCATTGACAGACTTGCCTGAGCTGCTGGTTGATACGGTGCTCTCTCTCTGGCTTCTGCTTTTGCCATCTTTTGTCACCGTGTGGTACACTTGCTATTCAACCTCTGTACATAGTGTACATGTATATATTTGGCAAATTATATCTGGTGAAGGAAATACAAGTCATATATTATTACAGAGTTTGTTTGCTCCAGTTTGAAACCTGGTCGTAATGAGTTCATAATATCCTAAAAACACGATTTTTATTATTTTATTCAGTTTTCTTTTATAATTTATATTCCATTTCAAATTATCTACTTTCCTATTAGAAAAATACTTTTTTAAGAAAATTAAATTTGATAAAATTGGTTAAAAAATAGCAAATTGAGAGCCACACAGTCGAAAATGAACATAAAAAATATATCCAATAAAGATGCACTAGCGATTAGGTTTTCAAGATCAGAAGAGCCATTCTCGAGTTACTGCTTTATTTTTTTTTTTAAATTGACAAATCGAAATTTACACAGCTGAAAGTGAACGCTAAGCTCTTTTTTTTTTTTGTTAATATAACCCACCAAAGGGGAAAGTTTGAAGCCGATCAGAAAAAGAATTCTCCAGTACTCTATTTGATTCTAATTATTCTAAGTTTTTAACTACTTGCTCTTAACTTGGGAGTATTATCTTCCTTAGAGAAAGCATCGTCAACAATATTTTGAAGTTAATCAGAAAAAGGATTCCTGAGTTACTGTATAAAAAAATAAATCACTATATATTTAATAAAATTGGCAAACTGGGGATTCTGGGACCCAACACCAGCGTGAGCCTTGTGTTCAGTGACCCACACCAGTGGTCGCAATTTGCAGCCGATCAGATGAGTCTGTCTTCAGTTATGGCATGCATGTAAACGATTCCATGTTTATTTTTTTTACTATTTTATACATAAAGATATTAGGCGCTATTCTGGCCCTCTGATGCATCACCCATTGTATATTGAAGCCGTTCAGAAGAGATTAACTGAGAAATATTTAACACTATTTTTACACATATAATCGTCATATTTTCAACCTGCATATTTGAATTTTACTCTTCACCGTCGTCGAATTGTTAACATTTTTATTTTGGACGCTTGATGCTACGAGCCATTCCAGGATACTGGGAATGAGTTCAACAATTTCGATCACAGGACACGTGAACATGTATGACGTGCTTTCGAGTTATGAGTGAAATCAAATTGAAACGTTCGAAGAAAAAGAACAAAAAGAAAAAACATCTGAGAAAAAATTCAGGCAACGCGTTGAAGGTACCTAGTGTGGCGTACCTAATAATGAAGTAAATCTCAATTTTCTCTTCATGTTATTATTGTATTTGGTCCTGGTGAGCTTGAAATAGTAGATGTAATGTTAGTGGTGCTGGTGTTGCTTTTATTTAAAAATATGGAAATCCTAGATGTTTCTCGGTCGCTGCGCATTCCAATAAGGGTACCCCGTGTTTCTTGACCTCAGTATCCCCGTGTTTCTTGACCTCAGTCCCCAGTGACTCAATGCACGAAATTGAAATTGTGCAGATTGTGACATAAGTTGATAGTGCAATTAAATATTAGCTTTGAAGACGAAGGGAATCGGAAGTTTCACGAGTCATCGTAATGAAACTAATTTCGGATTTCATCAATAAAAATGGGAAATTAGGATAACACATAACCCAGATATAATTCAAACCTTTCAAAGGCACCAAAAGGTACAGTATTCTAAAACACACAAAAGGTACAGTATCCTAAAACACACAAAGGTACAGTATCCTAAAACACACAAAGGTACGGTATCCTAAAACACACAAAGACATTCAGCTTGAAACAGCTCAGAATTTTCATTATTAAGTCATCAGCTTGGAATGGTTGAAGCTAATCGGATGCGACACTCATAAATTATTGCATTAAAAGCAATATTTTTATTTCCAGTTTACGAAAACCTAAACTGAAACCTACTCAGGCCAAAATCAATCCATTTTTCTTCAAGTACTACTTCTAAAAAGTAAGTACTATCAGTAAGCAAGAAATTGCTATCTATGCTTTGAGTATTTAACATACAAATTGTTAACAATAGTCTTAAGAGCACATAAATGTTGAGGCAGATAAAATAACATTAACATTTAACCAAGAATTACCAAATAAAGTCAAACACTGTGACTTATTTCTGAGCAGAAAAGACATTGTCCAATTATTTCATGGAAACCAATTTTGTTAATAAAATTGGCATGGGACAACTTACACAACTTGATACCTAGAGATTGTTTCCTTCTAGCAAAACAAATCAGTACTAAAAGCTTAAAATTGTCCAAAAGAAACCGCTGAACCCGTAGGGATCATATAGGGCACGGATGGCGCATAAGCCAAAATAGGCGTATTGCACCCCAGTGATAATAATTAAAAGCAAGCCTACTCATACAAAAAGTATTAACCTATAACCGGTTTGTAGAAAAAAAATATAACAGAAATTCAAGTAACTTACAGCTAGAAATGGGTTTTGCCGAGAATAAATCTAAAACTTCATTTTTAATGATTTTATTATTTCATGCACATCTTTAAGCGAATGTCATCTTCTTTCACATAAATCTATTTTCAGTAAAAAAATATTCAGTGAGTAAGACTAGGAACAAATTGCAGTAACACCCACACTGCATATATGAGTTGTTATATATTCACTATACCTATTGCTCTGCCTTTTTCAGAGACATTGCACAGAGAGGGACTTTTGTACAGGAGTCAATCCATAAGTGTGCACGTTTGATACTTGTTTGATATTGAGGCGCCAGACACCAGCAGTGTCTGCAGTGCAACACACGTTTTTACCAGTCAATTTACAATTGACACTCATGTGGTAGAGTTGTCAACAATCTTTGTCAACAATTGAAGTTTTGTACTTTTTGAAACTTAAGCTTTGTTTTTACAGTCAGTTACCCATCACATGAGTAAAAGAAAAGCAGAAAGTGTTAGTAAGCATCAATTTAATGAACAGTGGGAAAATGAGTTCTTATTTATTGAAGGTCCTTCAGAAAAACTGTTGTGCATTGTTTGAAAAAACACTCTCTTAAATAATAGAAGACATAATCTTAATAGACACTATTAAAAATATCAAGCTGAAACAGAAGAAAAACTAATGTTAGTGTTTGATTAAGAAAAACGATGAAATAAAAAGAAGACAAAATATATTTGTTAAAAGAAATTGTGAAAGTTTTGCAACGACGGAAGCGTTCTACAAAGCTGCCTTTTGTGTTGGCTAAAAAACTGAAGCCAAGATGTCTTGGTGATAAAAATATTGAAAGTCAAGTAGACGAAATCGTTCTCTCAAAGCAAACAGTTACAAGACGCACCAAAGAACTTTCTCGTTATGTATCTGAGCAACCGAAAGAGCTTGCCCATGATTGTATGTACTTTCTTTTCTTTAGTTTTGGACGAATCTGCTGACATATGTGATGTAGCCTGTTAAGAATTGTTATAAAAGGAAATGATAATTTTAACATTGTTGGAGAAATAAACACATAAACAGTATAATGTGATCCTTTATTGACAACGTTTCGCCCACGCAGTGGGCTTTGAGTCACAAACAGATCGATAAAGCCCACTGCGTGGGCGAAACGTTGTCAATAAAGGATCACATTATACTGCTTATGTGTTTATCTTTCCATTGTGTCGGTATTTATACCATTTATTTCCATTGTTGGAGAACTTATCGGTTCTGAGTCACTTCAAGAAAAAACTAGAGGATCAGACATATTTGACAAAGTAAAGTCATGCCTAGAAAATCTGCAACTAGATTCTAGTTAACTCGTCAGTGTTTGTACTGACGAAGCATCGTCAGTGTTTGTACTGACGAAGCATCGCCAATGATAGGTGCAGCAGCTGGGACTGCAACTTTGTGTGAAATCTTTTTAGGTCGTCCTCTACTAAAATATCATTACATTATATACCAAGAGTCAATGTGTGGAATTTTTTAAAATTTGCAGCATGTTATGCTACCAGTTGTTAAATGCCTGAATAAAATTAGAGCAAGAGGATTAAACAGAAGAGAATTCAAATATTGCGAATTGTTAGATTTGGAATATGGTGATCTTATCCTTCATTGTGAGATGCGCTGACTTTCTAGAAGACAGGTTCTCAGTAGATTTTGGAAATTGAAAAATAGTATTTATAATTTTCTAGAAGAAAAATGACCTGCCTGAGAAAAAGCCCTTTTATGTGATAAGAAATGGCTATTTAATTTAGCATTTTTAGTTGATGTTACCAGCCATCTCAATGATCTAAATTTGAAACTCCAAGGCAAGAAAAAATTTGCTTCCTATCTTAGTAAATGATATCAGTGCATTCAAGATGAAGTTAAAACTGTTTACCTCTCAGAAAATGAGGATTTGAGTCAGTTTCCATACTTAAAAGAAGAGAGTGAATGTGCTGACGATAATGGAAATTTTACAGAAAATATTGAAAAAATAAAATTTTTGCAAGTTATTTGAAAGTCCTTTTAGTGATTTTGCTAAAGAAGAAGACTGGATACTCGCATTTATAAGCCCATTTTGACTTAGTGAACAAAAAATCCTTAAGATGGAACTTATTGATTTGAAAACAAATGCATTATTGAAAATTAAATTTGATGAGCTTCCCTCAGTC
The DNA here is from genome assembly GCA_009830355.1 of Cherax destructor. Classification (NCBI taxonomy): domain Eukaryota; kingdom Metazoa; phylum Arthropoda; class Malacostraca; order Decapoda; family Parastacidae; genus Cherax; species Cherax destructor. The sequence continues at coordinate 57,659 of WNWK01007698.1, read as the reverse complement.
CCAAATGCCCTAACATAATTTTTGGCTATAATTTTTAGAACTAAGAAAATTTGCCCGGAGTTATATCTCTCTTTTTGGAACAAAGTACAGATGCAAACAAGCATTTTCATCCATGAAATTGATTAAAAACAAACTGAAGTCGCGATTAACTGATTCAAATTTGAAGAATTCTCTGTTACTCTCAGTAACTAATTTAACTCCAAACATTACAAGCTTGACGAAATCAAAACAAGACTCAAAGGCCTCAGAAAAGTAAGTAATGTTTATCTTGTCTGTATATTAAATCATTTTAAGTAAAAATTATAAAAATGTCTATATGAACAAGTGTCGTATGGCACATCTGAACTAGAGCGTGAAAAAAATTGTCGCATGGAATGCAAAACGTTGGCCACGCCTGGTGTAGCGCCTGTGGCCACGCCTGGTGTAGCGCCTGTGGCCACGCCTGGTGTAGCGCCTGTGGCCACGCTGGTAGCGCCTGTGCCACGCCTGGTGTAGCGCCTGTGGCCACGCCTGGTGTAGCGCCTGTGGCCACGCCTGGTGTAGCGCCTGTGGCCACGCCTGGTGTAGCGCCTGTGGCCACGCCTGGTGTAGCGCCTGTGGCCACGCCTGGTGTAGCGCCTGTGGCCACGCCTGGTGTAGCGCCTGTGCCCACGCCTGGTGTAGCGCCTGTGGCCACGCCTGGTGTAGCGCCTGTGGCCACGCCTGGTGTAGCGCCTGTGGCCACGGCTGGTGTAGCGCCTGTGGCCACGCCTGTGTAGCGCCTGTGGCCACGGCTGGTGTAGCGCCTGTGCCCACGCCTGGTGTAGCGCCTGTGGCATCGGGGAAAATCAAATTCGATTCATGTAAAAGGAAGATAAGTCCAGTTCCTTGGATCAAAAGCCCCACACTAGCATTAAGGCAAGATGATGCAGTAAGGTAAATTGATACTATACCATTTCGAAATTAAAAGTGGCAAAATAGCATCAATACACTCCATTAACAACCTCCTTCAGAAAGGATACGTCAGTGTTGAAAATTTGAAGCCAATCAAAGGAGCGTGTCTCTATCATACGGAAACAATTCGGGAATTGCTTTTGTAGCAATATATATAGGACACCTACGTATACAAATAGTCCCAAGGATCTTGCCCAGGATACATTACACAAATGTTTAAAATTTGAAGCCGATCGAATAAGGCGTTTTCGAGTAACAAACGAAAATTTGTGAGAAGACAAACGAAAATGTTGCTGTGAGTGTTCCCAAGTGCAGGGAAGTCCCCATAAATTTAAAAACACCATAAAACCTCGAATTTTTATGTATTTTTCAGTTTACTTTTCTCTTAACATTCTATTTAAAGTTTGAGTGTATCTATCACTCACTTTTGTAGAGCAACTTACAAAGTGAACAGACTGACTGATGTTGGCTTAGTCTTTGCTACAAGTAATTCTGGCAGTTTGGCATACACACATGATGATCAGACCAAATGTAAAGTATGTGGCCAACAAAATTCCCTCTATATTGATCACTATGTACTTAGTTGTCCACTTATTAATTAAGGAATTTAGAGAGAGTATAATAACCAATATTATATATCTTATTAATGAAAATAAGATACCATACATATTAAGCAAATTTCCTAAATCCGCTTGCAACAGTTAAGTCAGTTGTAGAAATAAATCCACATGTACTATTGTTAATACTTTTGGGACCTAGTACCTATTCTTTTGTGAATCCATATGCTCTTGCGCTACCGTCCACAGGATGGATATGGGGTACCCAATAAACTAGCCGCTTCAGAGGCAAAATCTAAAATCAGAAAGTTCTCTACAATCCTATAAGATAAAATATTTGATTTGTATTATATAAAAAAATCTAATTTGATAAAATTTGCAAAAAACGGCAAATTGGAATCCATAGACCAAAATTAATACGAAGCCACTTTTTGTTAAGATATACCAGCAATTTGGTTAATAAAACTGACGAATTAAAATGTTTCTATCTCAGAGTGTGACAAGTAGTGTGTTAATAAAACCCACCAATGGCAAAAGTTTGAAGCCGATCAGTAAAGTCAATCTCTAGTACTTGATTTCATTTCAACGATTCAAAGCTTCTTTAACTATTTCAGTAAAATTTCAAAATTTACACCTAATATGACTAAACCCAATCAGAAGAATCATTCTCTAGTTAGTGAATAAAGAAAAAAATGAACTATTCACTAAAAGTGACAAAGTGGGATATATGTCACCCAACAGAAACGTGAACCTTGTATTCAGGAACAACACTAGTGGTGAAAATTTGAAGTCGATCGGATGAGTCACGCTAATTATTGCAAGAATTTGGTCCTCATTACTCTACAAAAGTGTTGAACATTTGAAGAGAATTAAATGAGGCATTCTCAAATCATGAGTGAGATGAAATCATGAGTGAGAATATGGAACGAAATAGAATGACTTCGAGAGTGTATAAATCTGTAGTGGAGGGAAGGCGGGGTAGGGGTCGGCCTAGGAAAGGTTGGAGGGAAGGGGTAAAGGAGGTTTTGTGTGAGAGAGGCTTGGACTTCCAGCAAGCGTGCGTGTGCGTGTTAGATAGGAGCAGATGAAGACAAATGGTTTTTAGGACTTGACGTGCTGTTGGAGTGTAAGCAAGGTAACATTTATGAAGGGATTCAGGGAAACCGGCAGGCCGGACTTGAGTCCTGGAGATGGGAAGTACAGTGCCGGCATTCTGAAGGAGGGATGTTAATGTTGCAGTTTTATAACTGTAGCGTAAGCACGCCTCAGGCAACAGTGATGGAGTGAGTGATGATGAAAGTTTTTCTTTTTCGGGCCACCATGCCTTGGTGGGAAACGGCCGATGTATTAATAAGACAATTAATAACACAATAACACACACACACACACACAATATATATATATATATATATATATATATATATATATATATATATATATATATATATATATATATATATATATATATATATCAATAACAAGACTGCACTAGCCAGGGGCCGAACCCATGCTGCTTTGGCCCCCCTCATGGTGAGCGAAAACACATGACGCCTTAGACCACTGAACCACACAATCCTTAGGATTGTACACTCACACACAGTCCAACACACACACAGACCCACACAAGTTGAAGTTGATGAGAAGAATTCAATCGGACGAGGACCAGGCAGAACTACAAAGGGATCTGGACAGGCTGCAAGCCTGGTCCAGCAATTGGCTCCTGGAGTTCAACCCCACCAAGTGCAAAGTCATGAAGATTGGGGAAGGACAAAGAAGACCGCAGACGGAGTACAGTCTAGGGGGCCAGAGACTACAAACCTCAATCAAGGAAAAAGATCTTGGGGTGAGTATAACGCCAGGCACATCTCCTGAGGCGCACATCAACCAAATAACTGCTGCAGCATACGGGCGCCTAGGAAACCTAAGAACAGCATTCCGACATCTTAATAAAGAGTCATTCAGGACCCTGTACACTGTGTACGTTAGGCCCATACTGGAGTATGCAGCACCAGTTTGGAACCCACATTTAGCCAAGCACGTAAAGAAGCTAGAGAAAGTGCAAAGGTTTGCAACAAAACTAGTCCCGGAGCTAAGGGGTATGTCCTACGAGGAGAGGTTAAGGGAAATCGACCTGACGACACTGGAGGACAGGAGAGATAGGGGGGACATGATAACGACATATAAAATACTGAGAGGAATTGACAAGGTTGACAGAGACAGAAAGTTCCAGAGATGGGACACAGCAACAAGGGGACACAGTTGGAAGTTGAAGACTCAGATGAATCACAGGGATGTTAGGAAGTATTTCTTCAGTCACAGAGTGGTCGGGAAGTGGAATAGGTTGTGAAGCGATGTAGTGGAGGCAGGTTCCATACACAGCTTTAAGAAGAGGTATGATAAAGCTCATGGCGCAGGGAGGGTGATCCAGTAGCGGCCAGTGAAGAGGCGGGGCCAGGAGCTATGTATCGACCCCTGCAACCACAACTAGGTGAGTACACACACACACACACACACGTACAGTCAAACCCATACACACACACACACACACCCTCACTCTCTCTCTCTCTCTCTCTCTCTCTCTCTCTCTCTCTCTCTCTCTCTCTCCTCTCTCTCTCTCTCTCTCTCCCCTCTCTCTCTCTCTCTCTCTCTCCTCTCTCTCTCTCTCTCTCTTTTCTCTCTCTCCTCCTCCTTCTTTCCTCTCCTCTCCTCCCTCCTCCTTTTCTCCTACCCTCCCTCTTCCCTCCTATTTCTCCCTTTCCCTCTCCCCTTGTCTCTCCCTCTTTGCCTCTCTCTCTCCCACTCTCCCTCCCTCTGCCAAACACATACACACAGACTCACAAACACACATCACAAACGACCACACAAAAACACACAAGTTTTTCATTCTGTGGCGACAAAAAAAAAAAGGATTGCCAGAGAGCTGGTCAGAAAAAGAGTGGACTGGGTGGTGAGTCTGGGAAGGAAGATTGGGTGACAGAGCTCATGAAAACAGAACAAGAGTGGGGAAGGAAGCTAGAAAAGCTTTGCAAAAAAATGGAGAGGATAGCTGCAGAGAGAAAGAATTGGGAGCTACAAGCCACACCAGCAGAAGCTAAGATACAGAGCTTAGAAGAGGAACTGAAAAATCTGAAACAGGCTAAAGAACCAAAGAGCAGTACGGGCATGATATCAGGAACTGCTTCATCAGTCTCAAACGAGGGGACTGTAGGAAACAAAGAAGTTAAACTATACACAGAGGCCCTATCAGACCAGGAGCACACACCAGGAACAAACAAGGGGACTGAAGAAAATGAAAGAGCTAAGCTATACGCAGAGTCCCTAACAGACCTCAGCGGTGCCCAGTTAAAAGCTGAGTAGGGAAAATGACAGACCACTGGGCACATGGACATCAGATAGAAAAGAGATTGAAGAAAGGAAAGCTATGATGGATGCAACTAAATCGACTCAGGAGATGCAAAGGAAATTGAAGTGGGAGAATGAAAGGGAGAGGTCAGTCTTTGTTTATGGGCTCCTGGAAGCTGAATGGGAAACTTACAAAGCAAGAAGACATTGGAAGAAAAAAGCAATTGAAAGTATCATCAAAGCAATAGGAGAGGACGACATGACCCAGCTGATAAATTTTCTGAGAATAGGGAGGTTTGCAAGAGAAAAAAAAACCGGCCAGTCAAAGTTATTTTCAAGGCAGAATCGGCTTAAACAGGATCCTGAAGCCTGACTAAGGAATGTATTGGTGTACCAGAGGGTGTACCTCGACCGTGACATAAAACGAGAAGAAAGGTAGAAACTGAAAGAGAGGGTACAAAGACGCAAGGCGGAAAGATAGGAAAAGACAAAGATGGGCAGGAGACCCCAGACTCAGGAGGAAGAGCAAATACAACCTCCCGCAAAACCACCTACAAAAGACCCTCAACCCCGATAACCCCAATGCAACCAAGCAATCTAACCAAAAACCCACACACCATACCAACTGCCCCCACCCCGCTTATCACAAATTTCCCCTTCACAACAACCCCTCATAGTTCCTCTCCAGATCTCCCTTCCCCAACCCCAGCATACTCTCCAGACCACAGTTTTAGAAAGGAAGTTGAAGGTTTGGTATACGAACGCAGACGGAATAACAAATAAATGTGAGGAGTGGCTCTTGCAAAGAACGGCATCTAGTTCATTAGAAAAGTGTTACACAGTCCCATGAATGGTCTTGAGTGATAGTCGAGGAACGCAGATGGAATAACAAGGATTAGTAATGCCTGAGAGCTAGTGGTCTTGAGAAATGAAAGAATCAAGGACATCATAGTAATCACTGAAACAAAACTCACCAGGATGATTACAGACACAGTCTTCCCACCTGGATATCGGATCCTGAGGAAAGATAGAGGGAGCAGAGGGTAAGGAGGAGTTGTATTGCTCATTAAAAACTAGTGGGGATTTGAGGAAATGGAAAGAATGGACAGAATGGGCGAAAGGGGCTATATAGTAGGAACAATTTAGTCTGGGGGACCTAAGGTGGTAATTGCAGTGATATACAACCTGCCACAGAATTGAAGGAGGCCAAAAGAGGAATATGAAGAGAACAGAGCAATGGTGGACACACTAGCTGAGGTGGCTAGAAGAGCTCAAACGGGTACAGCAAACTTAGTAGTTTTGGGTGATTTCAATCACAAAGAGATTGGCTTGGAAAACCTGGACCCATATGGAGGTCCCGAGAAATGGTGAGCCAAGATGATGGATGTGGTACTGGAAAACCTCATGCATCAACATGTTAGGAACACTATCAGAGAGAGAGGTGAGAATGAACCAGGAAGACTGGACCTCATGTTCACCTTGAGTAGTTTGGACATCCAGGACATCACATACGAAAGGCCCCTCGGAGCTAGTGATCATGTGGTCTGAGCTTTGAATACGTAGTAGAGTTACAAGTGGAGAGGGTAACAGAAGTAGGATGGGAAAAGCTAAACTACAAAATGGGGGGACTACACAGGCATGAGGAACTTCCTGCAAGAGGTTCAGTTGGAAAGAGAATTGGTAGGAAAATCATTACATGAAATGATGGACTACGTGACAACAAAATTCAATTTGGCAGATGAAGGTTTGCTCCCAAGAGCAACAGAAAAAACAGTAAGACCAGAACGAGCCCTTGGTTCACCTGAAGGTCTATGGAGGCAAAAACTAAGTGCACTAGAGAATGGAAAAAGTACAAAAGACAAAGGCCCCAGAAAAATAAAGGGATTAGTTGAAGAGCCAGAAACGAGTATGCACACATAAGGAGGGAGGCTCAGCGACAGCACGAAAACGACAGAGCATCGAAAGTCAAGTCTGACCTGAAGCTGTTGTATAGCCACATCAGGAGGAAAACAACTGTCAAGGACCAAGTAATCAGGTTGAGAAAGGAATTTGGGAGCTCATAAGAAACAACCAAGAAGTATGTGAGGAGCTCAACATGAGATTTAAAGAAGTATATACAGTTGAGACAGAAAGGATATACCAACAAGAGCTGGATGAAATACATACAACCGAGGAGGAAGTGAAGAAGCTCCTAAGTGAACTTGATACCTCGAAGATCTTGGGCCCGAACAACATATTTCCGTGGGTCCTTATAGATGGAGCAGAGACGCTGTGTGTGCCACTAACAACAATCTTCAACACATCAACTGAAACTGGGCAACTACCTGAGGTATGGAAGATGGAAAAAATGTAGTCCTAGTTTTTTAAGAAAGGAGACAGACACGAGGCATTAAATTACAGACCTGTGTCACTGACGTGTATAGTATGCAAAGTCATGGAGAAGATCATCAGGAGAAGAGTGGTTTAGCATCCCCCATGGGTGGTTGTAGGTGAGTTTGCCAATGTCGGCAAATTGTAAAACTGTAATAAGGTAACAAGCAGTAACAAACCTATTTATATGCAGCTGTACATAAGTATGGTCACACAAGTTTAGGGGATTGCAACTACCACACATAACAACATAAGTGTGAAGTACCTAGGATAACCTGTCCTTCACGTTTCACCTGAAGGAGATCGCATCCCGCCGCCTGTGTCGCCGGACACGGGGAATTCTGGAAAATATAGCATCTCCCGTGAGTTGGTGGAAGTGAGAATATGTCCCTGTCGCTTCTCATTTTTTCTGGTATCTTTTCGAGAGTATACTGTAATAGGTATCTAGTAATATCAAGCCTTTTCAGGTTCTGCTTACGGGTATGGTTACACAAGTGTAGGTGATTGCAACATATGTGACTGCAACTGTCATACATATATGTGAGTTTGCTAGGATATCCTAAGAAAATAAGACAGAATAATATATTACCTCCAGAGGCCTTCTGATAAGAAACATTACAACTATCAAACAAGTGTGGAAGTTACCTAAGATAACTCATGAAGTTAGGTGTAGTAACCTTTCATAAGTGGGGTGCTTGTGATAACAGACATTCAGGCTTTTAAGAATGTCTCAAAATACACAATTTGAGGTGACTGCAACTATCACCATATAGCACCATATAGGTGCTAATGGGTGAGTAAATATGTAAGTGATCTTCGTAAGGAATCTTGTGATACTTTCTGGAACATTCCCTGACTCGAATATTAATGTCAAGTCTAACATGATTTCATAATGACTAAATTTACTAATAGTGATTAGATGAGGTTTTGGACTGACTATCACTTTTCCATATTATTCTGTAACTTGTTTTCTGTAAACCTGAGATGTCCCCCTCACCTACCCCCAAAATGGGGGTTGAGGGGACGGTGTAGGTGACTATAAGGCGGCCATAATCTTCAGAGGTATGGACACACACTGGCATGCTCCCATCAGAGGTATGGACACACACTGGCATGCTCCCATCAGAGGTATGGACACACACTGGCATGCTCCCATCAGAGGTTTGGACACACACTGGCATGCTCCCATCTGCCTCTGAGAGAATTTCCTCTCAACGTGTCTGTTGCTGATCTTGCAACATTGCATAGGTTCTGACAACGCAGAGATTAAATGTAATCCAAGGAAAACTTACATGGTTTATCCGTGTATTGAACAGATGTGTACTATCGTGAATGATGACCTGATTAGTCAATATATCAATGAAATCATCTATCGAATACAGTCTAGGATCCAGTTAGCTTATACGTAGCTAACAAAGACTTTACCTCTAGAGACAGGGCTGTACTTACTGGGGTGTAAGTGATATTACGGTGTTTCCAGACGGGTTTACCCCTTTGATGAGACCCACAGTATGGGATTAGATGACATTACTGTACCTATGATAATGAGGCCTTACAGGAGGGTCTCATTGGGTAACTTGTTATGACATTCTTCTAAAATTCCGAGAAATTCCAATAACGAGCTACTGATTACATACCCGGCCTGTGAGGCGAGGACTGAGGGCACCTGTACGAGGCGAGGACTGAGGGCACCAGCGACTGGCTGTACGGCGACTGAGGCTGTGAGGGAGCTGAGGCACCTGCAGCGGGACTGGGGCATGACGAGGCGAGGACTGAGGCACTGACAGGCGAGGACTGGGCACTGACTTCTGTAAGATTTTGTAGTGACTGACCTACTTGACTGCCTGGCCCTCGTCCTGGCAAGTGTGGCCAAAGTTATAGGCCTATAGGGAAAAACTGAACATACTAAGCTACTTAATTTACGTTACTAGTCTGCCTTAACTATGTAACTATAATCTAGACTAGGTATTAGCTTACTAATGCCTTATGACTAATTTGCCTTTCAATAATAATAATAATAATAATAATAATATTAATAATCTTTAATTCTACAAGTACATGTACAATGTATACATGTCTAGTTGATATCAATGACTTACTACTATATAGAAAACCCCTTGTTATGCAGAGTATTTCGGGCAAATTATGTCAATATTGTCCCCAGGATGAGACCCACACCAATCGCCTAACACCCAGGTACATGTTTTACTGTTAGGTGAACATGAACAGCAAGGTGTCTTAAAGAAACACGCCCTAATGTTTCCACCCTTGCCGGGGATCGAACTACAGACACTCAGTTTGTGAAGCCAGAGAGTTACCTACCAGGCTACGGGACACCGTAAGGTTTTTGAGTTAAAGTTTGGTAGCGTGGCACTCTCTGCCAAACTTCTCCCTTTACTCACCTCCCTTAAACCCTCCTTCCCATGAAAGAAACGATATCCATATGTGTTTGACCTGGTCATACAAGGTCACTGTCCATGATTCCTTTTATACATTGTCTATCCACCTCTGCTGTCTTGTGTTGAGGTCGCAGGGTGGAAGCTGGGGTCTCTTGAGAGTCATGATTTCTCTCACTGGATGATGCAACTCGAGCGGTACTAATCTGTCTATAGTCCGGGTGTAAATTGCACCTTTGCTTAGGATATTAACTGTTCTAACAGTACCACTATCATCGGGGTGCACGACCACTATCATCGAGGTGCACGGCCGCAATCCTTCCTAGTGGCCATCTGGACCTCGGTCCTTCGTCCTCAGTTATCATTAGATCGCCATGTTGTAATGACGTCTTATTATTAGAGGCTTCCACCCCACAGCAGCGTTCCCTCATTGACGTAAAGTAACCCTCACACCAGACCTTCTCCTGGTATTCAGTGATATAGTTACAGAGTTTGAAGTTGTGTTTCAGTTGGTTGGGCTCAAGGTAGCTAGGATCTTCTAATATATCACTGTCCCTGGCTCAAGACGACGTCCACATATCAAATGAGATGGACTCAACACTTCGCTGACTTAGTCAGAGGTTGGCTATTAATCCTGTTAACTTCAGTCACTACTCTCCTGAACTCTTCTAGGTCAATCTGGAAATAAATGGTATAAAATACCGACACAATGGAAAAATAAACACATAAGCAGTATAATGTGATCCTATAATGACAACGTTTCGCCCACACAGTGGGCTTTATCAAGTAACAAACAAATCTACCTGGGTGAAAGGTACGTGAGTATATATGATGGAGTCAGGTGGAAAATGCTGGGTCAGGTGGAGAATGCTGGGTCAGGTGGAGAATGCTGGGTCAGGTGGAGAATGCTGGGTCATGTGGAGAATGCTGCAGTGTGAAATCTAGATAGTCTAGGACCTTGGGTAGCTTTAAAAGAGATTGGACAAGTATATGAGTAGACCTTCAGCAGTGTTCCTCCATTCTTATGTTCTTATGTGGGACGGCGATGAAGAAGTTTCTTGGCAAGGGGTCCAGCTATGTTATAGAAGCCGTTATTTTGGTTGAAGTTGTTGAATATATAGATAAATTATGATTCCAGGATTCTGCGGTATTGAGTGTTTTCTTCTCTGGCGATAAGTCTTGCGTTTCTGTAGTTGATTAAATGGTTGTGTGAATTTCGGTGTTGAACACAGGCATTCCTTGGATCGTCAGATCTGCCTGCGTACTGGTGTTCTGAAATACGTGTTTGGAGGTCTCTGGATGTTTCGCCAACGTATAATTTGCTACAGTCATTACAAGGGATTGTGTATACCCCTGCAGAGGATTGAAGCTTGTCCTGTATATTACTGGTAATGTCCTTGATGGTGGTGGATGTGGAGGTAGATACTTGGAATGAGGTATTGGAAAAGATGTTGGAAACGTGCTTGGTAATGGAGTTGGTGGGGAGGACTATGTATCTTCTCAGCAGTGTCTTCTCTGGGTGTGTTAAAGATGTTTAATGTCCGTCGTCTGCAGTCTCTAATGAAGTGACGAGGATAGTGAAGATTAGAAAATACTTGTTCAATAAAAGAGCATTCTTCCTCAAGGAACTCACTGCTGCAGATTCCGAGTGCGCGCAGGAAAAGAACTATATTTACACCACGCTTAGTTCTACGCTCACCACGACACCAAAACTAAACGTGGTGTAATTATAGACTTTTTCCTGCGCGCACTCAGAATCTGCAGCAGTGAGTTCCTTGAGGAAGAATGCTCTCTTATTGAACTAGTATTTTCTAAACTTCACTATCCTCGTCACTTCATTAGAGACTGCAGACGACGGGCATCTCTTTTTAAAGCTACCCAAGGTCCCAGACTCTATCACCCCTACTCGGAAGATTGTCACATGCACCATTCTCCACCTGACCCAACATTCTCCACCTGACCCAGCATTCTCCACCTGACCCAGCATTCTCCACCTGACCCAGCATTCTCCACCTGACCCAACATTCTCCACCTGACTCCATCATATATACTCATCCACTGTGTGGGCGAAACATTGTCAATAAAGGATCACATTATACTGCTTATGTGTTTATTTTTCCACTAGGTCAATCTGTTTACGATGGAGAGTCTTCCTTAGACATCGCTTCACAACGCCGATAAGCCTCTTGTAAAACCCTCCATGCCAGGAAGCTTTGGGAAGTACGAGATTCCAGCGTCAACATCGCCGCTGTCTGAAATCAATAACCTGCGACATGACCTAGCTGCATATCTGAAGAATTTATTGAAGATTTCAGCAGTTACTTAAGTGGCGACATCTAAGTGTTTTTGCCTTCGTGGAAGTACAAGTGAATGAGCACACATAAACTTTAAGAGTCAGGATGATTGGCTCTGTATAGTCTACCTCGGTGACTTCAAAGGGGGGCGACTCGCTGCACCCTGCTGGCAGGGTAAGGCGGTGGGGCAGGATAACGACAGGGACGCCCGTCAACGAGGCAGCAGGGTATACAGCCCCTCGACTGTTTCTTTCAGGGCAGTGGAGTCAGAGTCGTTGAGTTGGAGGCGGAGTCGGAAGGAATTCTCGGGTTACTGGAGTCGGAAGGAATTCTCGGGTTCCTGGAGTCGGAAGGATTTCGTAGGTATCTCCGACTCCCAATAAATTTAAATAGTATAGAATATAAATTGAACAATACTTTGATATGGAAAAATAAGAGTTATATACCTAACCGAGTTCTTTTAAAATGGTCATTTATTAGGTTGTTTTAGGTGTTAAGTTGCTTTTTATTTTTTTGTAGTTTCTTTCTTTTACATCCTATTAGTGTACTTTATACTTGACAGTCTTTTTATAAAAATATAACCTCATTGTTTCCATTTTTCATTATTTAATTCTAAGGTTACTGAACATTTGTAATTTCTTTAATAAATATAATAAAAAAGCTAGAATGACATAGCTATAGCTTTTAGAGCTATGCTTTAACTCGTTACTGAGCTTGTATGTTGCATGCTTGCAATCCATATAACAAATATATAATTAGTTCATTTTTAATTTATTCTTTATATCGATATATAATTAAAGGAGTCGGAGTCGGGGGTGCCATAAATAAAGGAGTCAAAGTTGTATGTGCCGACTCCACAGCCCTGGTTTCTTTACACTGTCTACCTCGCGGTACCCAGTAGAACTGACGAATTTGACATAGTGTGTCCGGTACTCCACCGTGCACCACGTGTTGGTGGGCCTTATCACTTATTAACCTAATCTGTCAATGATTCTTGGAATTTTCAAACTTTCCCTTGCACCTCATAATATCATCAGAGTCCAAGTAGAGTCCTAGAGTCCGGACTAAGTTCTTTGTGAACTTGCTCCTACTCTTCAGAAAATCATAGTCAACTGAGAATGCTTCTCTTTGTACTTGTTATTACCTAATATTTCACGGGATCTGTAGGTTAATACCATGTTCAAGGGCCCGTTAAGAGCCATTGGCTCTTTTCAATTGGACTGGACCAGTACTGATAGCAGCTTCGCTCCCTCACTTGATATTGGAAGTCTTTAGCATAAAGTTTGTCAAGTTTATGACCAGGCCACAGGAAATTTTAGAGGTCGATGAAGGGCCAATATGATAGGTCAGCAGTGCCATGCTCCTTCACGGGGATCGTCCAGGTCCTCATGCAGCAACCAGTGCCGGGTAATGCGCTGCGGGTTAACCTTACGAATCCTTATAATATCAAGGTGAAGGTGAACCAACATACATATGAAGTGTATGTCCCAGACAGACGTCTGGACATAAACATAAATCAGCTTAAAGCATTCAATGCTACAATAAGTGTATCTGTTATGAATAGGGATGAGACGATACCAAGATTTTGGCCGATGCCATTACACAATTTTCGGCCGATACCGATACTTTTCCTATATTTTTTACTTTTAAAATTATGATGACTATGTTCAATATATAAGGGAATACTTATTGCATAATGAGTATTAAACAAACAGGAATTTTAAATATTAAATAACTTAATTTCTCCGAAATGATAATGTTATTACACATTACTTGGGTTGTTGTGTTAGTTACTGGTTATCAAAGGCACTTATCGATAGTGTGTGTATGTGTACTCCCCTATGAGTGTCCGTCTTTGTGGATGTGTGTGTGTGTGTGTGTGTGTGTGTGTGTGTGTGTGTGTGTGTGTGTGTGTGTGTGTGTGTGTGTGTACTCACCTAGTTGTGGTGGCCCCGCCACTTCACTGGCCGCTACTGGGTCACTTTTCCTGCGCTATGAGCTTTATCATACCTCTTCTTGAAGCTATGAATGGATCCTGCCTCCACTACATCGCTTCCCAAACTATTCCACTTCCTGACAACTCTGTGACTGAAGAAATACTTCCTAACATCTCTGTGGTTCATCTGAGTCTTCAACTTCCAACTGTGTCCCCTTGTTGCTGTGTCCCCTTGTTGCTGTGTCCCATCTCTGGAACATTTTGTCTCTGTCCATCTTGTCAATTCCTCTCAGTATTTTATATGTCGCTATCATGTCCTCCCTACCTCTCCTGTCCTCTAGTGTCGTCAGGTCGATTTCCCTTAACCTCTCCTCGTAGAACATACCCCTTAGCTCCGGGAATAGTCTTGTTGCTAACCTTAGCACTTTCTCTAGTTCTTTACGTGCTTGGCTAGGTGTGGGTTCCAAACTGGTGCTGCGTACTCCAGTATGGGCGTAACGTGCACAGTGTACAGGGTCCTGAACGAGTCCTTATTAAGATGTCGGAATGCTGTTCTTAGGTTTGCTAGGCGACCGTATGCTGCAGCAGTTATTTGGTTGATGGGCGCCTCAGGAGATGTGCCTGGTGTTATACTCATCCCAAGAACTTTTTTCTTGAGTGAGGTTTGTAGTCTCTGGCCCCCTAGACTGTACTCCGTCTGCGGTCTTCTTTGCCCTTCCCCAATCTTCAGGACTTTGCACTTGGTGGAGTTGAACTCCAGGAGCCAATTGCTGGACCAGGCCTACAGCCTGTCCAGATCCCTTTGTGGTTCTGCCTGGTCTTTATTCGACTGAATTCTTCTCATCAACTTCACATCTACAAAAAGGGACACTTCGGAGGCTATTCCTTCCGTCATGTCGTTCACAAATACCAGAAACAGCACCGGTCCTAGGACTGACCCCTGTGGAACCGCACTCGTCAAAGGCGCCCACTCTGACACCTCGCCTCGTACCATGACTCGCTGCTGTCTTCCTGATAGGTATTCCCAGATCTATTGGAGTGCCTTCCCTATTATCCCTTCCTGGTCCTCCAGATTTTGCACTAATCTCTTTTGTGTGGAACTGTGTCAAACGCCTTCTTACAGTCCAAGAAAATGCAATCTACCCACCCCTCTCTCTCTTGTCTTACTGCTGTCACCCTGTCGTAAAACTCCACAATAGGTTTGTGACACAGGATTTCCCATCCCTGAAACTGTGTTGGCTGTCGTTGTTAAGCTCATTCCTTTCTAGGTGTTCTACCACTCTTCTCCTGATAATCTTCTCCATGACTTTGCATACTATACATGTCAGTGACACTGGTCTGTAGTTTAGTAGTTTAGTGCTTCATGTCTGTCTCCTTTTTTAAAAATTGGGACTACATTTGCTGTCTTCCATACCTCAGGTAATCTCCCTGTTTCGATAGATGTGTTGAATATTGTTGTTAGGGGTACACATAGCGCCTCTGCTCCCTCTCTCAGGACCCATGGAGAGATGTTTTTCGGTCCCATCGCCTTTGAGGTATCTAGCTCACTCAGCAGCCTCTCCACTTCTTCCTCGGTTGTATGTATTGTGTCCAACACTTGGTGGTGTACCCCACCTCTCTGTCTTTCTGGAGTTCCTTCTGTCTCCTCTGTGAATACTTCTTTGAATCTCATGTTTAGTTCCTCACATACTTCGCTGTCGGTTCTTGTGATCTCTCCTCCTTCCTTCCTTAGCCTGATCACATGGTCCTTGACTGTTGTTTTCCTCCTGATGTGGCTGTACAACAGCTTCAGGTCAGATTTAGCTTTTGCTGCTATGTCATTTTCATATTGTAATTGGGTCTCCCTTCTTACCTGTGCATATTCATTTCTGGCTCTACGACTGCTCTCCTTATTCTCCTGGGTCCTTTGCCTTCTATACTTCTTCCATCCTGGTTTTTTTCATTATTCCTGTTACCTTTGGGGACAAACCTCTCCTCAGCTTCCTTGCATATTGTTGTCACATATTCCATCATCTCGTTTTCTGACTTCCCTGCCAGTTCTCTGTCCCACTGAACCCCGTTCAGGAAGTTCTTCATGCCCACGTAGTCCCCTTTCTTGTAGTTTGGCTTTATTCGTCTGGCCCTTCCTGCTTCCCCTTCCACTTGTAACTCTACTGCGTATTCGAAGCTTAAAACCACATGATCACTGGCCCCAAGGGGTCTTTCATATGTGATGTCCTCAATATCTGCACTACTCAAGGTGAATACTAGGTCCAGTCTTGTTGGTTCATCCTCTCCAATCTCTTTGGTAGTCTCCCTTACGTGTTGGTACATAACGTTTTCCAGTACCACCTCCATCATCTTAGCCCTCCACGTTTCTTGGCCCCCATGTGGCTCCAAGTTCTCCCAATCGATTTCCTTGTGGTCGAAGTCACCCATGATCAGTAGCTTCGCCCTGCTCGCATGAGCCCTTCTGGCCACTTCAGCCAGTGTGTCAACCATCGCTCTATTACTCTCATCATACTCTTGCCTTGGCCTCCTGCTGTTCTGTGGTGGGTTATACAGCATTGCAATTACCACCCTAGGACCTCCAGACTGAAGCGTTCCTTCTATGTAATCTCCTGCTTCTGCTCTGTCTCCTATCTCCAGCTCATCAAAATCCCATCGGTTTTTGATCAGCAGTGCCACTCCTCCACCCCCTCTGTTCCCTCTGTCTTTCCTCAGGATCTGGTATCCCGTTGAAAAGATGGCATCTGTGTGTTAGTTACCATTTTGTCCTAGGCACATGTCGATTAGACACTAGGCCTGTTGTATGGTGTGTGTGTGTGTGTGTGTGTGTGTGTATGTGTGTGCGTGTGTGTGTGTGTGTGTGTGTGTATGTGTGTTAGAGTATTTCTCACAATCGTGAGATAAAACGTTAATATTGATATATTTTTAAGCACATACGTAATTTTCATATTTTAAAAAGTATCGACTGTCTTTTAACTGATACTGATACCAAAGAATGGCAATACCCACTGATACCAATACTTTGGCACATCCCAAGTTATTGAACCCAGTAGACCCCGAGGTTAATGAATTGATTGATACATTTTGTGGAGTTGACGTCTCTCTGAATAACTCAGAGATGTAATCCAAGCCGCTTTATGTCTGATCTTTCTAATGACAAGGCCAATCAGGGTTTGTGGTTTCTTGATATTTTACAGACTGAGGTTCATTTCCTGCTCGAAAAAGATCTCATAGAAGTCAGTAATAGTTCATGAGCTTCACCTTGTATTCTCTTCCCTAAGACAGATGGAACGGGTGTGGACAGATTACTGTACGGTAAATACTGTAGCTGGGCCTGAATGATATACATTACCTAGGATAAATGATATCACTGACCGAATGTATCTAAGCTAGATATGTTAAAGAGCTACTGCGAAGTATCTTTGACAGACAGAGCGAAACGGATCTTTGATTTTACACTAAGAGGAGATTATTAATTTATTAATAAATGGCATTTGGATGTGGAATGCACCTGTCACCTTCCATCCCCTTATCTCTAATTTAACAAATGGTTTGCAGGGCGATGAAGCATTTCTAGATGACCATATCATTGTCATTATTTCCTGGTACTAGCACATCAAACTGCTGGAGGGCTTATTGTTTAAGATATGGTAATTCCACCTACTTGATGGTCAAGCAAGCAGAGTGAATTTGGACAAGCCAGTGTTATTTTCTTAGGCCATGTCATTGCTCAAGGTGAAATTTCACCTATCATGGCCAAAGTGTAGGCTATTTATAATACTGAAGCCCCTGTTAAGAGAAAAGCACTAATGCATTTTCTTGGCATGGGCGGATTTTTACAAGGAATTTTGCCCAAGTTACTCCTATGTGCTTCCTCCCTTCACTTCACCTACCAGTCCAAAACAGAAGTTTGAATGGGATGAAGTTTGCCACAGAACTTTTTAGCATTTGAAACATTAACTCTCCAGGGCTCTGATAATACAGAGCCCTGATTTCAATGCACCATCCATTGTTCAAGTGGATGCAAGTGAGGTGGGTATTGGTGTGCTGTTGCTGTAAAAAATCAGAGGAATAGTTGTTGCTTCCTGTGTGTTTCTACTTTGCAAAACTGAAGAAGTATCAGCAACTTCAAGCACATTGAGAAAGAAGCTCTCGCCCTTGAACATTCTGAGGTGTAACTAGGGCTGTCGCTTCATAAGGTCTTGGTCTACTCGGACCACAGCCCTCATACTTTCATAGACTGTAAAATAAAAATGCAAGTCTTATGCACCGGGCTCTGCGCGTCCAACCATTTAAAATTGATATTCAGCACAAAGAGGGAGAACAAAATATAGCAGACACTTTCCAGGTCCCTTTCAAATGACGATAATTTTTAAATTTCATGTGTAACACCATGTAACAAGGAGTATTATTTTTTTTTATATTATGTTTACTGCTTTTTCACTTTGTAAGGTAATGGCCATAACAAATTTGTGTGTAACTTACTGCACTACTGGTCAAGTAACAACGATAAATGTATCATATCTTGTATTTTTAACGTACGTGGTAACAGCTATAACGCTTCTTGCACATGACAATTACTCTACGAACCTTCAAGTATTAATTACTGACCGAAGATTGAAATTTGAAGACAAATGGATTAACTGTTCTGATGTAACACACGAAAAACCTATTACCATCAGGTACAATGTCAGTGTGTGTGTGTGTGTGTGTGTGTGTGAGTGTGAGTGTGTGTGTGTGTGTGTGTGTGTGTGTGTGTACTCACCTAATTGTACTCACCTGATTGTGGTTGCAGGGGTCGAGACTCAGCTCATGTGAGTGTGTACTCACCTAATTGTGGTTGCAGGGGTCGAGACTCAGCTCCTGGCCCGGCCTCTTCACTGGTCGCTACTTGGTCACTCTTCCATCTCCATGAGCTTTATCATACCTCTTCCTAAAGCTATGTATGGATCCTGCCTCTACTACACCACTTCCCAGACTATTCCACTTCCTGACAACTCCGTGACTGAAGAACAACTTCCTAACATCCCTGTGATTCATCTGAGTCTTCAACTTCCAACTGTGTCCCCTTGTTGCTGTGTCCCATCTCTGGAAATTCCTGTCTCTGTCCACCTTGTCGATTCCTCTCAGTATTTTATATATCGTTCTCATATCTTCCCTATCTCTCTTGTCCTCTAGTGTCGTCAGCTCGATTTCCCTTAACCTCTCCTAGTAGAACATACCCCTTAGCTCCGGGACTAGTCTTGTTGCAAACCATTGCACTTTCTCTAGTTTCTTTACATACTTGGCTAGGTGTGGGTTCCAAACTGGTGATGCATACTCTAGTATGGGCCTAACGTACACAGTGTACAGGGTCCTGAACGATTTCTTATTAAGATGTCGGAATGCTGTTTTTAGGTTTGCTAGGCGCCCGTATGCTGCAGCTGTTATTTGGTTGATGTGCGCCTCAGGAGATGTGCCTGGTGTTATACTCACCCCAAGATCTTTTTCCTTGAGTGAGGTTTGTAGTCTCTGTCTGTTACAAAATGACACGATATCTATTAGTAATAGACATCTCCAGCGAACACTAGAAAGGATAGCCCTTCTAGCATCCAGCCTGTTACTGGGCTTTTGGAACAAAGTCAGTATCCTGGTCCAGTTATCCAGCATATTCAATAAGCTTCAAGAGGATTACAACCGGTAGGGTACTAACCAAAGCATAAAATTTAATATGTTTATTAACCAAGTTAGTGTCTAGGGTTTCAAAGTAAATAAATGTACATATGATAAGGATGTTCATTAAGTTATGAATTAGGAGGTTAATTAGGAGGGTAGCTCCTACACTGCTCTCATATACAATAAGACTGTGCTGAGGGCACATATATATAATTGACTCAGAAGTACCATCAGGTACAATGTCAGTAATTACAATAATATATACAAATATGAATATAAGTGTGTATGAGTGTGCTCCCGGTAACTCTAAGACTCGACTCAACCAGTGTCCGACTGAACAACTTCTCATAAGCTAGCTTCTCTAACAAACTGACAATCAGAACAGCTTGATTGTCCAGTAAAATGACCCATTCGCAGAACAGCAATATAACAAGCAACAGCAACACAGTGTCAGGAACCAGGAGATAGAAAATCGACCCTAACTGGGGACCATCAATAGATCCTCCAAAACAGTCACAAAACTCCCTTTCTACTGAAGCTAGGTTCAGCATAAACAATCCCAGACTGTGATGGTGCACAGATGCCTTATCGAAGTAGGTCCAGAGCTATAGCTAGAGACCTGAGTTGTATCAGAGTGTCAATGTGACACACAACCCAGAAAAACGTCGAAAATCACTGTCTAGTCTATCATCTGTGAACAGAGTTACACAGAGTCCTGAGAAGTATGTTTCGTCTCACCACCGAATACATACTCTACCCAACAGAGTCTAAATGGCGAGAAAACAAGTAGAAATAGGAGCGAGGTGTTGACTCAACGATGGACAGCAGGCCAGAGAGAGAGAGGGAGGAGAAGCAACCACCCAGCTCAGGTGTGGTCAGCGACTGACTCCTCCCAGCAACTAGACGCCGGCAGTTTCACAAGCGTAGTCTCAAACGGTAGTTTGCTAACTCCAAGGCAGCTACGACATATTCGAGCACAATATAAAATGTTACATCCTACCTAATAAATATAGCTAAGTCAAATAATGTCAAATAATAGTCAAATAATAATATAGAGCAATATATTAACGATTTAGCTATTATCGAGAATATCAGCAATAAAAAATTATAAGAAAATTGAAAATATACATCAATCAAATATAAACGGATATATGCATTGAGGCCCAATTCTGAGGGCGCAATACTGTCCCCCTAGACTGTACTCCGTCTGCGGTCTTTTTTGCCCTTCACCAATCTTCATGACTTTGCACTTGGTGTGGTTGAACTCCAGGAGCCAATTGATGGACCAGACCTGCAGCCTGTCCAGATCTCTTTGTAGTTCTGCCTGGTTCTCTTCCGATTGAATTCTTCTCATCAACTTCACATCATCTGCAAACAGGGACACTTCGGAGTGTGTGTGTGAGAGTGTATGTGTGGGTGTGGGTGTGAGTGTGAGTGTGTGTGTGTGTGTGTGTGAGTGTGTGTGTATGTGAGTGTGTGTAAGTGTGAGTGTGTGTGAGTATGAGTATGTGCGTGTATGAGTGTGAGTGTGTGTGTGTGTGTGTGTGTGTGAGTGTGTGTATGTGAATGTGTGTATGAGTGTGTATGTGTGTTTGTGTGTATGTGTGAGTATGAGTGTGTGTGTGTGTGTGTGTGTGTGTGTGTGTGTGTGTGTGTGTGTGTGTCGAGACTCAGCTCCTGGACTCGCCTCTTCACTGATCGCTACTGGGTCCCCTCTTTCCCTGCTCCATGAGCTTTATCATACCTCGTCTTAAAGCTATGTATGGTTCCTGCCTCCACTACATCACTTGCTAGACTATTCCATTTCCTGACTGCTCTGTGGCTGAAGAAATACTGCCTAACATCCCTTTGACTCATCTGAGTCTTCAACTTCCAATTGTGATCCCTTGTTTCTGTGTCCCCTCTCTGGAACATCCTGTCTCTATCCACCTTGTCTATTCCACGCAGTATTTTGAATGTCGTTATCATGTCTCCCCTAACCCTCCTCTCCTCCAGTGTTGTCAGGCCGATTTCGCTTAACCTTTCTTCGTAGGATATTCCCCTTAGCTCTCGAACTAACCTTGTCGCAAACCTTTGCACTTTCTCTAATTTCTTGACGTGCTTGACCAGGTACGGGTTCCAAACAGGTGCTGCATACTCTAGTATGGGCCTGACGTACACGGTGTACAGTGTCTTGAACGATTCCTTACTAAGGTATCGGAACGCTATTCTCAGGTTTGCCAGTCGCTCGTATGCTGCAGCAGTTATCTGGTTGATGAGTGCTTCCGGAGACGTGCTTGGTGTTATACTCACCCCTAGATCTTTCTCCATGAGCGAGGTTTGCAGTCGTTGGCCACCTAGCCTATACTCTGTTTGCGGTCTTCTTTGCCCTTCCCCGATCTTCATGACTGCATTTCGCGGGGTTAAATTCGAGAAGAAAGTTGCTGTGTGTGTGTGTGTTTGTGAGTGAAAATGTGAGTGTGAGTGTGTGTGTGTGTGTGAGTGTGTGAGTGTGAGTGTGTGTGAGTGTGAGTGTGTGTGTGTGAGTGTGTGTGTGTGAGTGTGTGTGTGTGAGTGTGTAAATGTGAGTGTGAGTGTGTGTGAGTGTGAATATGATTGTGAGTGTGTGTGAGTGTGAGTTAGTGTGAGTGTGTGTGTACTCACCTAGTTGTGGTTGCAGGGATCGAGTCATAGCTCCTGGCTCCGCGTCTTCACTGGCCGCTACTGGGTCACTCTCCCTGCGCCATGAGCTTTATCATACCTCTTCTTAAAGCTATGTATGGAACCTGCCTCCACTACATCGTGTACTCACATAATTGTACTCACCTAATTGTGGTTGCAGGGGTTGAGACTCAGCTCCTGGCCCCGCCTCTGCGCTGCCCGCTACTGGGTATCTGCTCTCCCTGCTCCATGAGCTTTATCATACCTCGTCTTAAAACTGTGTATGGTTCCTGCCTCCACTATGTCTTTCTCTAGACTATTCCACTTCGTGACTACTCTGTGGCTGAAGAAATGCTTCCTAAGATCCCTTTGACTCATCTGAGTCTTCAGCTTCCAGTTGTGTCCCCTTGTTTCTGTGTTCCCTCTCTGGAACATCCTGTCACTGTCTACCTTGTCGATTCCCCGCAGTATTTTGTATGTCGTTATCATGTCTCCTCTGACCCTTCTTTCCTCCAGTGTTGTTAGTCCTATTTCCCTCAGCCTTTCTTCATAGAGTGTGTGTGTGTGTGTTTGAGTGTGTGTGAATGTGTGTGTGTGAGTGTGAGTGTGTGTGTGTGTGAGTGTGAGTGTGTTTGAGTGTGAGTGTGTTTGAGTGTGAGTGTGTGTGTGTGTGCGAGTGTGTGTGTGTGCGTGTGTGTGTGTGAGTGTGAGTGTGAGTGTGTGTGAGTGTGAGTGTGTGAGTGTGAGTATGAGTGTGTGTGAGTGTGTGTGAGTGAGAGCATGAGTGTGAGCGTGAGTGTGTGTGTGAGTGTGTGCGTGAGTGTGTGTGTGAGTGAGCGTGAGTGTGAGCATAAGTGTGAGTGTGTGTGCTCACTTAGTTGTGGTTGCAGGGGTCGAGTCATAGCTCTTGAGTGTGTGTGTGTGAGTGTGAGTGTACTCACCTAGTTGTACTCACCTAGTTGTGGTTGCAGGGGTCGAGTCATAGCTCCTGGCCCCGCCTCTTCACTGGCCGCTACTGGGTCACTCTCCCTTCGCCATGAACTTTATTATACCTCTTCTTAAAGCTATGTATGGAGCCTGCTTCCACTACATCACTTCCTAAACTATTCCACTTCCCGACCACTCTGTGACTGAAGAAATACTTCCTAACATCTCTGTGATTCATCTGAGTCTTCAACTTCCAACTGTGTCCCCTTGTTGCTGTGTCCCATCTCTGGAACATTCTGTCTCTGTCCACTTTGTCAATTCCTCTCAGTATCTTATATGTTGTTATCATGCCCCCCCCTCCTATCTCTCCTGTCCTCCAGTGTCGTCAGGTCGATTTCCCTTAACCTCTCCTCGTAGGACATAACCCTTAGCTCTGGGACTAGTCTTGTTGCAAACCTTTGCACTTTCTCGAGCTTCTTCACGTGCTTGGCTAGGTGTGGGTTCCAAACTGGTGCTGCATACTCCAGTATGGGCCTAACGTACACAGTGTACACGGTCCTGAACGATTCTTTATTAAGATGTCGGAATGCTGTTCTTAGGTTTCCTAGGCGCCCATATGCTGCAGCAGTTATTTGGTTGATGTGCGCCTCAGGAGATGTTCCTGGTGTTATACTCACCCCAAGGTTTTTTTTTCTTGATTGAGGTTTGCAGTCTCTGGCCCTCTAGGCTGTACTCCGTCTGCGGTCTTCTTTGCCCTTCCCCAATCTTCATGACTTTGCACTTGGTGGGGTTGAACTCCAGGAGCCAATTGCTGGCCCAGGCTTGCAGCCTGTCCAGATCCCTTTGTAGTTCTGCCTGGTCCTCGTCCGACTGAATTCTTCTCATCAACTTCACATCATCTGCAAACAGGGACACTTCGGAGTCTATTCCTTCCGTCATGTCGTTCACAAATACCAGAAACAGCACTGGTCCCAGGCCTGACCCCTGTGGAACCCCGCTCGTCACCGGCGCCCACTCTGACACCTCACCACGTACCATGACTCGCTGCTGTCTTCCTGACAGATATTTCCTGATCCATTGTAGTGCCTTCCCTGTTACCCCTGCCTGGTCCTCCAACTTTTGCACTAATCTCTTGTGTGGAACTGTGTCAAATGCCTTCTTACAGTCCAAAAATATGCAATCTACCCACCCCTCTCTCTCTTGTCTTATTGCTGTCACCCTGTCGTGACACACACTGAGTGAGTGTGTGTGAGTGTGAATATGAGTGTGTACTCACCTAATTGTACTCACCTAATTGTGGTTGCAGGGGTCGAGACTCAGCTCCTGGCCCCGCCTCTTCGCTGTCTGCTACTGGGTCTCTGCTCTCCCTGCTCCATGAGCTTTATCATACCTTGTCTTAAAACTATGTATGGTTCCTGCCTCCACTATATCTTTCTCTAGTCCATTCCACTTCCTGACTACTCTGTGGCTGAAGAAATGTTTCCTGACATCCCTTTGACTCATCTGAGTCTTCAGCTTCCAGTTGTGTCCCCTTGTTTCTGTGTTCCCTCTCTGAAACAACCTGTCACTATCTACCTTGTCAATTCCCCGCAGTATTTTGTATGTCGTTATCATGTCTCCTCTGACCCTTCTTTCCTCCAGTGTTGTTAGTCCTATTTCCCTCAATCTTTCTTCATAAGACAGACCCCTGAGTTGTGGAACTAACCTTGTCGCAAACCTTTGCACTTTCTCCAGTTTCCTTACGTGCTTGACCAGGTGTGGGTTCCAGACTGGTGCTGCATATTCTAGTATGGGCCTGTCGTACACGGTATACAGTGTCTTGAACGATTCCTTGTTAAGGTAACGGAACGCTAATCTAAGGTTTGCCAGACGCCCATATGCTGCCGCAGTTATCTGGTTGATGTGTGCCTCCGGAGACGTGCTTGGCGTTATACTCACTCCAAGGTGTTTCTTCTTTGCCGAGGTTTGTAGCCTTTGTCCGCCTAGCTTGTACTCTGTCAGCGGTCTTCTTTGCCCTTCTCCGATCCTCATGACTTTGCATTTGGAGGGATTGAATTCGAGAAGCCATCTGCTAGACCAGATGTCGAGCTTGTCCAGGTCTGTTTGCAGCCCTGCCTGGTCCTCTTCCGATGTGATTCTCCTCATTATTTTCACATCATCCGCGAATAGAGACACTTCTGAGTCTATCCCGTCCGTCATGTCATTTACATATACCAGGAATAACACTGGTCCTAGGACTGACCCCTGCGGTACACCGCTCGTCACAGGCGCCCACTGTGATACCTCACCACGCACCATGACCCGTTGTTGCCTCCCTTTGAGGTATTCCCTGATCCATTCCAGTGCCCTTCCTGTTATACCTGCTTGTTCTTCCAGCTTCTTTACTAATCTCATGTGAGGAACTGTGTCGAAGGCCTTCCTGCAGTCCAGGAAAATGCAATCAACCCACCCTTCTCTCTCCTGCCTTACCTCTGTTACTTTATCATAGAACTCTAGGAGGTTTGTTAAACAGGATTTGCCTTCCCGGAATCCGTGCTGTCTGGTGTTTATTATCCTGTTCAGCTCGAGGTGTTCCACCATTCTTTTCCTGATGATTTTCTCCAGGACTTTGCACACTATACATGTAAGTGACACCGGTCTATAGTTTAGTGCCTCTTTTCTGTCTCCTTTTTTAAAAATGGGGACTACGTTGGCCTTCTTCCATACCTCAGGTAGCTGCCCAGTTTCAAGGGATGTGTTGAATATTATGGTAAGTGGCACACTCAGTACCTCAGCTCCTTCCCGAAGAACCCACGGGGAGATATTGTCCGGACCCATCGCCTTTGAGGTATCGAGGTCACTGAGTAACTGCTTCACTTCCTTCTCAGTTGTGTGTATGCCCTCTAGCACTTGGTACATCTCTTGTTGGTGACGAACCATGTCCTGCCTACCCAGCTGCCTTCCTTCCTCCATTGTGAATACTTCCTTAAACCTCAAGTTGAGCTCCTCACATACCTCTTGATCATTACTTGTGAGTTCCCCATCTTCTCTCCTCAGCCTTATCACCTGGTCCTTGACTGTTGTCTTCCTTCTGATGTGACTGAACATCAGTTTCGGGTCGGACTTAACTTTCGATGCTATGTCGTTTTCGTACTGTTTCTGGGCCTCCCTCCGTACTTGTGCATACTCGTTTCTAGCTCTTCTACTAATCTCTTTGTTTACTTGGGTTCTTTGCCTTCTGTACCGTTTCCATTCTCTGATACTCTGAGTCTTTGCCTCCCTGCACCTTTGGGTAAACCAGGGGCTCTTTCTGGCCTTCCCATTTAAACCTTTGCCTCTGGGTATAAACCGTTCCTCTGCCTCCTTGCACTTTGCCCCTACGTATTCCATCATTTCATTTATTGTCAGTCCTTCCATTTCCCTTTCCCACTGAATGTCCTGCAGGAAATTCCTCATGCCCGTGTGTGTGTGTGTGTGTGTGTGAGTGTGAGCGTGTGTGTGAGTGTGTGTTTGAGTGTGTGTGTGTGTGAGTTTGAGCGTGTGAGTGTGTGTGTGTGAGAGGGAGTGGGAGTGTGTATGTGAGTGTGAGTGTGAGTGTGAGCGTGAGTGTGAGCGTGTTTTTGAGTGTGAGCGTGAGTGTGTGTGTGTGTGTGTGTGTGTGTGAGTGAGTGTGTGTGTGTGAGTGAGTGTGTGTGTGTGAGCGTGAGTGTGAGCATGAGTGTGTGTGTGAGTGTGGTGGTGAGTGTGAGCGTGAGTGTGAGTGTGAGCATGAGTGTGTGTGAGTGTGAGCGTGAGTGTATAGTTCGTCTTACATCTTTCCGTTAACATTTGTGGTCGTGTGAATTTGTAAGTTGAATTATTTATATATTTAGTTTTGGGTTATTCGCCAAATGGACCTTTTTAATGTTTATATCCTCAGCCAACTGTAGTATACTACTAACCTCAGCCAACTGTAGTATACTACTAACCTCAGCCAACTGTTGTATGCTACTATCCTCAGCCAACTGTTGTATACTACTATCCTCAGCCAACTGTTGCATTCTACTATCCTCAGCCTACTGTTGTATGCTACTATCCTCAACCAACTGTTGTATGCTACTATCCTCAGCCAACTGTTGTATGCTACTATCCTCAGCCAACTGTTGTGTGATACTATCCTCAGGCAACTGTTGTATGCTAATATCCTCAGCCAACTGTTGTATGGCACTATCCTCAGCCAACTGTTGTATGCTACTATCCTCAGCCAACTGTTGTGTGATACTATCCTCAGCCAACTGTTGTATGCTACTATCCTCAGCCAACTGTTGTATGCTACTATCCTCAGCCAACTGTTGTATGCTACTATCCTCAGCCAACTGTTGTGTGATACTATCCTCAGGCAACTGTTGTATGCTAATATCCTCAGCCAACTGTTGTATGGCACTATCCTCAGCCAACTGTTGTATGCTACTATCCTCAGCCAACTGTTGTATGCTAATATCCTCTGCCAACTGTTGTATACTACTATCCTCAGCCAACTGTTGTATGCTACTATCCTCAGCCAACTGTTGTATGCTACTATCCTCAGCCAACTGTTGTATGCTACTATCCTCAGCCAACTGTTGTATGCTACTATCCTCAGCCAACTGTTGCATGCTACTATCCTCAGCCAATTGTTGCATGCTACTATCCTCAGCCAACTGTTGTATACAACTATCCTCAGCCTACTGTTGTATGCTGCTATCCTCAGCCAACTGCTGTATGTTACTATCCTCAGCCAAGTGTTGTATGGTACTATCCTCAGGCAACTGTTGTATGCTACTATCCTCAGCCAACTGTTGTATGCTACTATCTTCAGCCAACTGTTGTATGCTACTATCCTCAGCCAACTGTTGTATTCTACTATCCTCAGCCAACTGTTGTATGATACTATCCTCAGCCAACTGTTGTATGTTACTGTCCTCAGGAACCTGTTGTTTGTTAGTTTCCTCAGTCACCTGTTGTATGTTACTGTCCTCAGGCACCTGTTGTGCGTTACTATCCTCAGCCAACTGTTGTATGTTAGTTTCCTCAGTCACCTGTTATATATTACTTTCCTCAAGCACCTGTTGTGTGTTACTAACCTCAGGCATCTGTTGTACATTACTATGCTCAGGCACCTGTTGTGTGTTACTAACATCAGGCAGCTGTTATACATTACTCTCATCAGGCACCTGTTTTATGTTACCATCCTCAGGCACCTGTTGTATGTTATTATCCTCAGACATATATTGTGTGTTACTACCCTCAGGCATCTGTTGTATGTTAGTATCCTCCGGCACCTGTTGTATGTTACTATCCTCAGGCATCTGTTGTATGTTAATATCCTCAGCTACCTGTTGTATGTTACTATCCTCAGCCACCTGTTATACGTTACTATCCTCAGGCACCTGTTATACGTTACTATCCTCAGGCACCTGTTGTATGTTACTATCCTCAGGCACCTGTTGTGTGTTACTATCTTCAGGCACCTGTTGTATGTTAATATCCTCAGGAACCTGTTGTATGTTACTATCCTCAGGCACCTGTTGTATGTTACTATCCTAAGGTACCTGTTGTATGTTACTATCCTCAGGCACCTGTTGTATGTTTATGTCCTCAGGTACCTGTTGTATGTTACTATCCTCAGGCACCTGTTGTATGTCACTATCCTCAGGCACCTGTTGTATGTTACTATCATCAGTCACCTGTTGTATGTTAATATCCTCAGGCACCTGTTGTATGTAACTATCCTCAGGCACCTGTTGTATGTCACTATCATCATGCACCTGTTGTATGTTAACATCCTCAGCTACTTGTTGTATGTTACTATCTTTAGGCACCTGTTGTATGTTACTATCCTCAGGCACCTGTTGTATGTTACTGTTCTCAGGCACCTGCTGCATGTTACTATCCTCATGTACCTGTTGCATGTTAGTTTCCTCAGGCACCTGTTGTATGTTACTATCCTCAGGCACCTGTTCTATGTTACTATCCTCAGGCACCTGTTGTATATTTCTATCCTCAGGTACCTGTTGTATGTTACTGTTGTCAGGCACCTGTTGTGTAAGGGATTGGTAGCATACTACGACAAGCAAATAAATGGACTGTACTAAGCTACCTATCTTATGACAGCTCAACGTCCCGCTGCCGCCTCCACAACATTCTTGGAGCCGTCGATGCCTCCGCCTTTGGGCTGTGGGAAATCAAAGAACTCTAAGTCCATAATTGCCCCAAAGGAGCGTATGTATCAGCGTATCATTCAGTAACTGAATGCTGTATGACGATTCACTTATTTTTAGGGCTCAGTGGCCCGCAGATGACAGGGTGTGTAGATATATCTAGTCCTGACATGCCCTATGTGCTGCGCAGCCGACCTAATCAAGTGCATGCCTGTAATAATATTGGTAGAATTACCGACAATATGTTAAGTAAAAGGACACAAATGCAACTAATGTGACATTTTATTGTGGCAACGTTTCGCTCTCCAGGAGCTTTCTCAAGCCGTTACAAGCGATAATGGACATAGTGGGTTTATATATACTCTCAAAGTGAGGTGAAATACTAGTGGTGGTAGTAGTAGTGATATTAGTAGTAGTAGTAGTAATACAATAAGGTAGAACAATCAATATGCACATGAGTAAAGGTGATAAAACAAATACTAGGGTAGTATAACAATAGGTTAGACAAATATTTCTGCTGGAGGTTGAAATATCGAAGGCCTGTGGGAGTGTTCCACATCTACGATGTGCTTGTGTTGAATTAGCAGGAGAGACTATGTGATGGTAGGGTTTACTGTTTTCAGGAGGATTCTTGCTAAGACTTCAGAGATGGTGAAGCTGCCTTTGTTTTGTTTAATTGTGTTAGAAACAGAGATAAGTGCTGATTCAAGGCATTTTCGTCTACGGAAATTAGTTTCTTTGATTACTAGTCGGGCGTCTTTGAATTTCATGAGATGATTGTTGGAATTTCGGTGTTGTACGCAGGCGTTGTTCAGGTTATCGTTTCTGCATGCATTAAAGTGTTCATTGATGCGTGTTTCGAGGTTCCTTGCTGTTTCTCCTACATAAATTCTGTTAAGTAAAAGGACACAATTGCAACTAATGTGACATTTTATTGTAGCAACGTTTCGCTCTCCAGGAGCTTTCTCAAGCCGTTACAAGCGATATATGGACACAGATGGTATATATATACTGTCAAGGTGAGGTGAAAAAACTAGTGGTGTTAGAAGTAGTAGTGATATAAGTAGTATTAGTAGTAGTAGTAGTAGTAGAAGTAATACAATAAGGTAGAGCAATCAATATGCACATGAGTAAAAGGTGATAAAACAAATACTTGGGTAGTATAACAATAGGTTAGACAAATATTTCTGCTGGAGGTAGAAATATAGAAGGCCAGTAGGAGTGTTCCACATCTACGATGTGCTAAATTAGCAGGAGAGACTATGTGATGGTAGGGTTTACTGTTTTCAGGAGGATTCTTGCTAAGACTTCAGAGATGGTGAAGCTGCCTTTGTTTTGTTTAATTGTGTTAGAAACAGAGATAAGTGCTGATTCAAGGCATTTTCGTCTACGGAAATTAGTTTCTTTGATTACTAGTCGGGCGTCTTTGAATTTCATGAGATGATTGTTGGAATTTCGGGGTTGTACGCAGGCGTTGTTCAGGTTATCGTTTCTGCATGCATTCATGTGTTCATTGATGCGTGTCTCTCGTATTTGTTTTATCACCTTTTACTCATGTGCATATTGATTGCTCTACCTTATTGTATTACTTCTACTACTACTACTACTACTACTTATATCACTACTACTTCTAACACCACTAGTTTTTTCACCTCACCTTGACAGTATATATATACCAACTGTGTCCATATATCGCTTGTAACGGCTTGAGAAAGCTCCTGGAGAGCGAAACGTTGCCACAATAAAATGTCACATTAGTTGCAATTGTGTCCTTTTACTTAACATATTGTCGGTAATTCTACCAATATTATTACATAAATTCTGTCGCAGCCTCCACAGGGTATAGTGTAGACCCCTGCGTTGACTGGTTCATGGTGCTTGGATTTAGTCTTGGTTAGATCCTTAATAGAAGTACTGGAAGCGATGGCGACTCTAGTGTTAGCTTGTGCAAATACTTTAGAAATGTTGGATGCAACCTGGCTGTTGGGAAGAATTATGACTTTGTTTGGAGTGGTGTTGATGCGTGGAGAATTAATGATCTGAAGAGCTCTTTTCTTGCAATCTTTGATGAAAAAGGAAGGAAAATGTAACTCAGTGAAGGTTTGGTGAATGTATGTACATTCCTCGTCAAGAAACTCAGGACTACAAATTCGGTAAGCTCTTAGGAAGAATCCGATGATGACGTCTAGACGTCCTCATCCACAAAGTAGATAACAACCTAAGATTTCAAGTTTACCGGAAACCTACAAATAAAAATGATCTCACACACTTCTATTCCAGTCAAGATACTAAGACCAAAAGAGGCATCATCATCGGATTCTTCCTAAGAGCTTACCGAATTTGTAGTCCTGAGTTTCTTGACGAGGAATGTACATACATTCACCAAACCTTCACTGAGTTACATTTGCCTTCCTTTTTCATCAAAGATTGCAAGAAAAGAGCTCTTCAGATCATTAATTCTCCACGCATCAACACCACTCCAAACAAAGTCATAATTCTTCCCAACAGCCAGGTTGCATCCAACATTTCTAAAGTATTTGCACAAGCTAACACTAGAGTCGCCATCGCTTCCAGTACTTCTATTAAGGATCTAACCAAGACTAAATCCAAGCACCATGAACCAGTCAACGCAGGGGTCTACACTATACCCTGTGGAGGCTGCGACAGAATTTATGTAGGAGAAACAGCAAGGAACCTCGAAACACGCATCAATGAACACATTAATGCATGCAGAAACGATAACCTGAACAACGCCTGCGTACAACACCGAAATTCCAACAATCATCTCATGAAATTCAAAGACGCCCGACTAGTAATCAAAGAAACTAATTTCCGTAGACGAAAATGCCTTGAATCAGCACTTATCTCTGTTTCTAACACAATTAAACAAAACAAAGGCAGCTTCACCATCTCTGAAGTCTTAGCAAGAATCCTCCTGAAAACAGTAAACCCTACCATCACATAGTCTCTCCTGCTAATTCAACACAAGCACATCGTAGATGTGGAACACTGCTACAGGCCTTCGATATTTCAACCTCCAGCAGAAATATTTGTCTAACCTATTGTTATACTACCCTAGTATTTGTTTTATCACCTTTTACTCATGTGCATATTGATTGTTCTACCTTATTGTGTTACTACTACTACTACTAATATCACTACTACTACCACCACTAGTATTTCACCTCACTTGGAGAGTATATATAAACCCACTATGTCCATTATCGCTTGTAACGGCTTGAGAAAGCTCCTGGAGAGCGAAACGTTGCCACAATAAAATGTCACATTAGTTGCATTTGTGTCCTTTTACAAGTGCATGCCTGCCTAGACTTACCTGGGTTTTTGTATCTGACCCTCAAGTGTCATCCTGATATCCGCTGTCTTGATTGAAGTAGTAGTGTCTCTCGTACGTTGCACTGTCTGTCTCTGAAGATTGTGCGTAACACACACTGTAACACTACATTGTTCTTCAATATTAGTTCTTTCGTAGTAATAGTTCTGGAGAAATTTTCTCCACATGTTGTATGTTACTATTCTCAGGCACCTGTTGTATGTTAGTTTCCTCAGCAACCTGTTGTATGTTACTATACTCAGGCACTTGTTGTATGTTACTATCGTCAGATACCTATTGTGTGTTACTTTCTTCGGGCACCTGTTGTGTGTTACTTTCCTCAGACACCTATTGTGTGTTACTTTCCTCAGACACCTATTGTGTGTTACTTTCCTCAAGTACTTGCTGAGTATATCCTTGCTGTGACACATATCTGTGCATTATTTTTCATGTTTATCATTACAGTAGCAGAGTTACTGTTACTAGAGTTACCTAGCATTATCTGACGTCTGTGGAAAATAATTACAACTGTTATTGTAATAACTAATATTGTTTCTCTACATTTACCATTTTTTAACAATAGATTTGATATTTAACTAACACTGTGCAGGAGGAGATACTCTCTCGCTATACACTATCTTATGATACAGCAACCTTCACTTCCCCACCCCACCTTGCAGGCCAGTGAGGAAGGCAAAGAGTTGTTGTTCAGTCTCCATTAAAATAACTTCACATTTAAACACCTTACACAGTAGTTTCTTGGGACATTAAAATTCTGATCATTGTCTTGCATCAGCCTATGTTCATTTCGTGGACTCTGTTTTCTGAGAGTTTTGTCTGTCATATCGTTAACGTGTGTGGACATAGTCTAAGACTGTCATGTTCACTGCTGAACTTGGGTTATCTTGGGTATGAGCAATTTATAATATAGCTTCAGGGAGCAAGGGTCACCTCTCTGTTGTTCAGAGTATCCCATAACCCACCACACACACACACACATGCCTGTATTTTGCCTCTGAATTTGTCTTGTGTGGACTCAATCCCAGAAAAAGAATGACGTCTGCGTTAGCCTTAGCCTTAATTTTGAATATATGATATCTGCACAATCATGCACTGTTTGGACTTGGGGTTGTTTGCTAGAGAGCTTTACACCTTGATACTTGGATTAGTGAGACATTCTTGCCTCAGTCTTGAAGGCTGGGTCTTTTATGAGTAAACCATTTCACAGCTAAAATCGACCATTTCACTTCAAGTCAGAAGTCAAGGGATATGGCACATCAAAAAGAATGAAACATACATTTTTTCATGAATGAAAGTTTGTTTAATTATATTTACAGTTGGCAAGAGTTTTAGTAATTACAGTATAAATATAAATGATACTGTACTCAAAGTCTAAAGACACTTTCAAGAATCAAAGTGTGCGGTTGGCTTGTACTTGACCCCAGGTCAACACAGTGCATGTGTGTGTGCAGATATCAACTGGTTAAAGACTATGTCCATAAACCTTGTGAATAGACACCATCAAGGTAAATCAGAATCAAACTTCATTCAATCCTAGAATAGGCGGAGTCCACAAGCTGGGGGAAACTACTGTATGTGAGTTGATATCAAACAGAGATAGAGCGTCCATAGTTCATGTCCTCCCCAGGAGAACATGAACTATGGTCAATTGACCAATTGGTCACTTGATCAACTGGTCACTTGATCAATTAGTAGTGTGCATCTGGCGACATTCAAGCATCCCGGTTCAGGTCGTCAGCGAGCGAATATTTCACTTTGACCTGTAATATATCAGTGAAAATAACATATTATAACAAAGCTCTGGACATTGACTTAGCAATCAAACATTGAAAAGTATTCCCTTCATATAATAATATTAAAAAACTAGCATTTATATTTACACAATAAACAAGCATATCTCATCATAAAATAAATTTGCATAGGTACTAAATACTTGCAACTTTCATATCCTTAATCCGATGTTGAACTTAAAATATTTATAATTCGTCTTGATTAATTGAAGTTTGGCAAAAAAGTTGCTACACTTGCCATCAGGCATTACTTCATTTATATCTATATTGTGACTGATATTTCTCATACAGACCGTCAATAATGTTTTACAAGATGTCGTTATTCAGTGAAGATAAATGCATTTTACACTTTTTGTTGCACTAAATTTCTAGATTGGTGAATCGCGGTAAAAATTTCGGTTTATAATAGTCAAATGTTTGTTTACTGTTATAGAAGCACAGGCAAGCATTTTTTAAGAGCATCTTTTGAGTGTTTCCATCCTCAGGTATCTCTTGGCTGTTTCATTCCTCGGTCTTCTTCCTCAGTTTCTTGTTGAGTGTTCTCTTCCTCAGTTACTTGTTGAGTGTCCTCTTCCTCAGTTTCTTGTTGAGTGTTCTCTTCCTCAGTTTCTTGTTGAGTGTCCTCTTCCTCAGTTACTTGTTAAGTGTCCTCTTCCTCAGTTTCTTGTTGAGTGTCCTCTTCCTCAGTTACTTGTTGAGTGTCCTCTTCCTCAGTTTCTTGTTGAGTGTCCTCTTCCTCAGTTACTTGTTGAGTGTCCTCTTCCTCAGTTTCTTGTTGAGTGTCCTCTTCCTCAGTTTCTTGTTGAGTGTCCTCTTCCTCAGTTTCTTGTTGAGTGTCCTCTTCCTCAGTTTCTTATTGAGTGTCCTCTTCCTCAGTTACTTGTTGAGTGTTCTCTTCCTCAGTTTCTTGTTGAGTGTCCTCTTCCTCAGTTTCTTGTTGAGTGTCCTCTTCCTCAGTTACTTGTTGAGTGTTCTCTTCCTCAGTTACTTGTTAAGTGTCCTCTTCCTCAGTTTCTTGTTGAGTGTCCTCTTCCTCAGTTTCTTGTTGAGTGTCCTCTTCCTCAGTTTCTTGTTGAGTGTTCTCTTCTTCAATTTCTTGTTGAGTGTTCTCTTCCTCAGTTTCTTGTTGAGTGTCCTCTTCCTCAGTTTCTTGTTGAGTGTTCTCTTCTTCAATTTCTTGTTGAGTGTCCTCTTCCTCAGTTTCTTGTTGAGTGTCCTCTTCCTCAGTTTCTTATTGAGTGTCCTCTTCCTCAGTTACTTGTTGAGTGTTCTCTTCCTCAGTTACTTGTTGAGTGTCCTCTTCCTCAGTTACTTGTTGAGTGTTCTCTTCCTCAGTTACTTGTTAAGTGTCCTCTTCCTCAGTTTCTTGTTGAGTGTCCTCTTCCTCAGTTTCTTGTTGAGTGTCCTCTTCCTCAGTTTCTTGTTGAGTGTTCTCTTCTTCAATTTCTTGTTGAGTGTTCTCTTCCTCAGTTTCTTGTTGAGTGTCCTCTTCCTCAGTTTCTTGTTGAGTGTTCTCTTCTTCAATTTCTTGTTGAGTGTCCTCTTCCTCAGTTTCTTGTTGAGTGTCCTCTTCCTCAGTTTCTTATTGAGTGTCCTCTTCCTCAGTTACTTGTTGAGTGTTCTCTTCCTCAGTTACTTGTTGAGTGTTCTCTTCCTCAGTTTCTTGTTGAGTGTTCTCTTCCTCAGTTACTTGTTGAGTGTCCTCTTCCTCAGTTACTTGTTGAGTGTTCTCTTCCTCAGTTTCTTGTTGAGTGTCCTCTTCCTCAGTTTCTTGTTGAGTGTCCTCTTCCTCAGTTTCTTGTTGAGTGTTCTCTTCCTCAGTTTCTTGTTGAGTGTCCTCTTCCTCAGTTTCTTGTTGAGTGTCCTCTTCCTCAGTTTCTTGTCGAGTGTCCTCTTCCTCAGTTTCTTGTTGAGTGTTCTCTTCCTCAGTTACTTGTTGAGTGTTCTCTTCCTCAGTTACTTGTTGAGTGTTCTCTTCCTCAGTTACTTGTTGAGTGTTCTCTTCCTCAGTTTCTTGTTGAGTGTTCTCTTCCTCAGTTTCTTGTTAAGTGTTCTCTTCCTCAGTTACTTGTTGAGTGTTCTCTTCCTCAGTTACTTGTTGAGTGTTCTCTTCTTCAATTTCTTGTTGAGTGTTCTCTTCCTCAGTTACTTGTTGAGTGTTCTCTTCCTCAGTTTCTTGTTGAGTGTTCTCTTCCTCAGTTACTTGTTGAGTGTTCTCTTCCTCAGTTACTTGTTGAGTGTTCTCTTCTTCAATTTCTTGTTGAGTGTCCTCTTCCTCAGTTACTTGTTGAGTGTTCTCTTCCTCAGTTACTTGTTGAGTGTTCTCTTCTTCAATTTCTTGTTGAGTCTCCTCTTCCTCAGTTACTTGTTGAGTGTTCTCTTCCTCAGTTTCTTGTTGAGTGTTCTCTTCCTCAGTTACTTGTTGAGTGTTCTCTTCCTCAGTTACTTGTTGAGTGTTCTCTTCCTCAGTTACTTTTTGAGTGTTCTCTTCCTCAGTTTCTTGTTGAGTGTTCTCTTCCTCAATTTCTTGTTGAGTGTCCTCTTCCTCAGTTACTTGTTGAGTGTTCCCTATCTTAGGCACCAGTTGAGAGTTCCTTTCCTCAGGTACCTGTTGAGTGTTACCTTCCTCATGGGCACATTGAGTTCCCCATTCCACGGGCACCTACTGTGAGTTCACTTTTTCGGAGATGTGTTGTATGTTTCTTTCCCAATGCATCTATTGAAGCTTTTTTTTTTCCAGTCACCTGTTGAATGGTGCCTTCCTCAGGCATCTATGAAGTGTAACCTTTCTCAGACAAGTGTTAAGTGTTCCCTTCTCACGCACACTTCTCATCACAAAGACACTTGCTGAGTGTTGCCTTCCTAAGCTGATTGCAAAATTTTGTTAAGCGCACTTGTTTTCATTCTCACGTCCAATTTTTGAAGCATCGAGCTGAGAATCACTTAAGAACTCTCACGGCTTGTGACACACTCATCTCCGGTGAGAAGCAGCTATGCTGGTTTCTACGCCAAGGATGGACATATATAACCAGACGGATGCTGAGACGGATTTCTTGCCCAGGTTATAGCGCAACCTTGTTTGGCAGGAGAAAAATGAAAGTTTCTCCTGACACTGATCTCAGAAATAGGATAATTGTTGTTAAGATATCCGCTAGGATCATGTCTTGGTACGGGTCTTAAGCAGGTGACGACCCGTCTTTATTGGTAATAATCCGGGCGTGGCAGGCGAGAATTCTACCACTAGATGGGATGACCCGCTCCGTGGAGGTTATGGTCATTTGTTTGAGGCCTTCCACAGGCTTACCGGTTTTCCCCGTAAAGAAGTAAAGATCACATAGTGGATGTGATGCTAGGCTCATTGTTTACTTTTTGCCCGGGATAGAAATATGTTAATCTTTTATAATATATATAGCATCCCCTATTTTACTAGAAAAAAATAGTTATTTATTGTGTAAATTGTCTATTTAGGTGATAACAGGCATAAAAAAAAATATCATTTACTATGTAAATTGTTTTTTAATAAGTAGGTTTTGCAGTGGAAACAGTTACTCTATATTTTGGATAAATTAAAAAGCTTTATAAAAAAAATAATAACGGAACCAAAGCTAACCTAACCTTGACCAGTCGTAAAATTGTCGGCTAGGTTATGCTGGGTATCATTAGGTTAGAATCATTAGATTAGAATCATTAGGTTAGAATCATTAGGTTAGAATCATTAGGTTAGAATCATTAGGTTAGAATCATTAGGTTATAATCATTAGGTTAGAATCATTAGGTTAGAATCATTAGGTTAGAATCATTAGGTTAGAATCATTACGTTAGAATCATTAGGTTAGGTTATATAAGCAGAAAACATATTTATTCATGGGCACTAAATTTAAATATCTCCGTTCCACAACGCAATATTGGTGGAGAATTTAAATAATAAAATCGCACCCAGGAGCAGAGTAAACATTGACCTCCATCAGATTTTAAAGCAGCAAGGTATCACCTCACAGGTCTTGTAGGGTCTTGGGCTCAGGTGACCGAGAGTACCATCCACCCTGGATGGTACTCTCGGTTTGCTCTTTACGTGATATAAAGATAACAAAAACGGGACTTTAATTTTAAATGAGTTCTTACCAGCGGCCTACCACAGTTTGGTAAATGTTTCAATACCAATAGACTGCTTGTCGAGGTGGGTATTCAAACAGGAGGAGGCTGAAATTAATCCTTGAGCATCCACTGCCACGAGTATCCTCGCAAAATGAAACAAGTCTAGTTCGCTAGTCTCATGTTGTTTGTAGGATCGATGGCGGAGCGGATAGGGTGACACGTACGTTGTGTTGTTTCTTGAGGCAGGACAATGTGTCATGGGGTCGAATCCTGGCCTGCCGCATATATATATATATATATATATATATATATATATATATATATATATATATATATATATATATATATATTTATATATATATATACCTCTTCTTTGCCTCCTTCACTCAACATTCTATTTCATCCACGTCCTTCCTCCTTCCAACCTTTCGGCGTATCCGTGTTCCATTCCACGTATTACTACACCGGTCACACTAGCCATCCTTTCCTACAAGCGCCTGGTGACAGGGGGGTCATGGTGCAGTTTTAATCCTCGTAAATAGTATAGACGCAACGCCGTCTGCTTAATCCAGTGTTGCCAAGTATAACATGACATTGTCACTGACTCTATATACCACATTCTCCCCGTGATGGAAGGCACGTACTCAAGTCTCCTGAAGTTTTTTTTATACAAATTTAGTTAGTGATACCTTGTTTACATCGTTGTTTTTATACAATGTTAATAGAGACGCTTATTAATAGAATATAGGATAGAAAATAGGATAAACTCGACTCTTAATGGATTCCTGATTGGTAAGGAGACCGCACATTGTTCGTCATTGCCAACCAAAGTACTCAACTTGTTTTGGCAAGAAATTCTTCCTCCGTAAGCCATGCGTGTCGTAAGATGCGACTAAAATGCCGGGATCAAGGTGCTAGTAACCTCTTCTCCTGTATATATTACTAAATGTAAAAGGAGAAACTTTTGTTTTTCCTTTTGGGCCACCCTGCCTCGGTGGGAAACGGCCGAAGTGTTGAAAGAAAGAAATATATATATATATATAATATAATATATATATATATATATATATATATATATATATATATATATATATATATATATATATATATATTTATATATATATCCACCTCTGAACTGTCCTGGGGACCTTCATCCTAAGAGAAATAATAACTTGCCTCAGGAAACTCAAGGTTCTCCCTGAGCTGTTTGAAAATTTTCTCCTACCACCCCTATACTTTATATACCTCTCGGTCAATGAACCTGCAGTTGGTGACTAACCAACTGTGGGAAGATGCATTTCTGAGTCAGTGTTGTTGTCGAATATTATCAATTGTTGCTGTTGTTGTTATCCTGGAACATTAAGGACGATACGAGGTCCACTGTTATGTATATGATATTCTCCGATAGTATGGCATTACTCATATTAAGTTAATTTTTTTATATTTAGTATATATATGTTAATGTATTTATATACTAATTTAATATAACCTATAGTTAATAGTAATATATATAGATATAATAATATAATACCTATATATTTATTGGTATAGAATGATTTTCGATATTGCACAATTCACTTGTTATATAGCAAGTTTGTATTTAAGCCAAAATCGAAGTTACTAATGATATATATATATATATATAAAAGTATATATATATATTGTATATATACATTTGTTTACACTCACTTGGCAGGACGGTAGTACCTCCTGGGATATATATATA